>JAJEJO010005377.1:0-192416 GCA_020662805.1 Glaucomys volans | reverse complement strand
ACCATTGGTCTACCTATTTTGGTGCCAATACCATGCTGTTTTTGTAACTATTGCTCTACAATAGAGTTTAAGGTCTGGTATTGTAATACCTCCTGCATCATTCTTCCTGCCCAGGATTGTTTTGGCTATTCTGGGTCTTTTGTTCTTCCATATGAATTTCATGATTGCTTTTTCTATTTCTATGAGGAATGCCTTTGGAATTTTTATTGGAATTGCATTAAATTTGTATAGCACCTTTGGAAGTATGGCCATTTTGGTTATATTTATTCTCCCTATCCAAGAACATGGGAGATCTTTCCATCTTCTAAGGTCTTCCTCAATTTCTTTCTTTAATGTTCTGTAGTTTTTGTTGTAGAGGTTTTTCACCTCTTTTGTTAGATTGATTCCCAAGTATTTTATTTTATTTGAGGCTATTGTGAACGGAGTTGTTTTCCTCATTTCAATTTCAGATGATTCATCGCTTATGTATATAAATGCATTTGATTTATGTGTGTTTATTTTATATCCTGCTATTTTGCTAAACTCATTAATTAGGTCTAAAAGTTTCCTGGTGGAGGTTTTTGGATCCTCTAAATATAGGATCATGTCATCAGCAAATAGTGACAGCTTGAGTTCTTCTTTTCCTATTTGTATACCTTTAATTTCTGTGGTCTGTCTAATTGTTCTGGCTAGCATTTCCAGCACAATATTGAATAGAAGTGGTGACAGTGGGAATCCCTGTCTTGTTCCAGTTTTTAAAGGGAATGTTTTCAGTTTTTCTCTAATAAGAATGATGTTGGCAGTGGGCTTAGCATAAATAGCCTTTACAATGTTGAGGTATGTTCCTACCATCCCTATTTTTTTCTAGCGTTTTGAGCATGAAGGGGTGTGGCATCTTGTCAAATGCTTTCTCAGCATCTATCAAAATAATCATATTATTCTTAGCCTTAAGTCTATTGATATGATGAATTACATTTATTGATTTCTGGATGTTGAACCAACCTTGCATCCCTGGGATAAACCCCACTTGATCGGGGTGCACTATCTTCTTAATACGTTTTTGTAAGCAATTTTCCAGAATTTTGTTAAGGATTTTAGCATCTATATTTATCAGGGATATTGGCCTAAAGTTTTCTTTTCTAGATGTGTCTTTGTCTGGTTTTGGTATCAGAGTGATACTAGCTTCATAGAATGAATTTGGAAAGGTTCCCTCCTCCTCTATTTCATGAAATACTTTGAGGAGTATTGGAATGAGCTCTTCTTTGAAGGTCTTGTAAAACTCAGATGTGAATCCATCTGGTCCTGGACTTTTCTTTGTTGGTAGGCTTTTGATGACTTCTTCCATTTCCTTGCTTAAAATTGATCTATTTAAGTTGTGTATGTCCTCCAGATTCAGTTTGGGTGGATCATATGCCTCTAGGAACCTGTTGATGTCTTCCAGGTTTTCTATTTTGTTGGAGTATAAATTTTCAAAATAGCTTCTAATTACATTTTGTATTTCAATGGTGTCTCTTGTGATATTTCCTTTTTCATCATGAATTTTAGTAATTTGAGTTTTCTCTCTCCTTCTCTTTGCTAGTGTGGCTAAGGGTTTATCTATTTTGTTTACTTTTTCAAAGAACCAACTTTTTGTTTTGTCCATTTTTTGAATTGTTTCTTATGGGAGACACACCCTATAATGGCGACAGCAATGGTGACAGCGCCCTCATGGCAACCTCCTTCCCTTATGTGATGCTGCCTGACTCGCTGCCTAGGATTGGCTAGTAGTAGTTCCACGAGACTCTTGCCTGCGTGCACACCCCATGCCTTGCAGACCCTCAATCTGATTGGGTTTCGCTGTACCCTCACCCTACATAAAAGCCGTGTAACTTCCTTAATAAACTTGAGATCCTGCTTTGACAGACCTCCTGGCTCTGGTGTGGTTCCTTGGCCACCGACACTCATCCTGCTCGACCCCGTATCTCCTCCGGCGGGTCCTGAGGAGATACATGGAACCTTGTTGCTCGGCAGGGAGCAACAGTTTCTTTTGTTTCAGTTTCATTGATTTCAGCTCTGATTTTAATTATTTCCTGTCTGCTACTACTTTTGGTGTTGTTCTGTTCTTCTTTTTCTAGAGCTTTGAGATGTAAGGTTTGGTCATTGAGTTGTTGACTTTTTACTCTTTTCTTGAATGTACTCAATGCAAAGAGCCTACAGAGTGGGAAAAAATCTTTTCCACACACACTTCAGACAGAGCACTGATCTCCAAAATTTATAAAGAACTTACAAAACTTTACACCAAAAATGCTAAGAACCCAATCAATAAATGGGCTAAGGAACTGGGCAGACACTTCACAGAAGATGATGTACAAGTGATCAGCAAATATATGAAAAGGTGCTCATCATCTTTAGTAATTAGAGAAATGCAAATTAAAACCACCATAAGATTTCATCTAACTCCAATTAGAATGGTTATTATCAGGAATACAAGCAATAATAAGTGTTGGCATGGATGTGGAGAAAAAGGCACACTCATACGTTGCTGGTGGAGTTGCAAATTGGTGCAGCCACTCTGGAAAGCAGTATGGAGATTCCTCAAAAAACTTGGAATGGAACCACCATTTGACCCAGTTATCCCACTCCTTGGTTTATACCCAAAGGTCTTAAAATCAGCAAAGTATAGGGATGCAGCCACATCTATGTTCATAGCTACTCAATTCACAATAGCTAGATTATGGAACCAACCTAGATTCCCTTCAATTGAAGAATGAATAAAGAAACTGTGGTGTATATATACACAATGGAATATTACTCAGCCATAAAGAAGAAAAAACTATGGCATTTGCTGGTAAATGGGTGGAGTTGGAGAATATCATGATAAGTGAAATAAGCCAAGCCCAAAAAACCAAAGGCCAAATGTTTTCTCTGATCAGTGGATGCCGATACTTAATTGGGGGGGGGGGGGATGGGGGGGGATAAGAAAAGAATGGAGGAAGTATGGATGATGTAGAGGAAAAATGGGACAGGAGGGGGTGGGGGAAGGAAAAATAGTAGTCTGAGACAGACAGTATTACCCTATGTATATGTAAGATTATATGAATTGTGTGAATCTACATTGTGAAAAAAAGATATATTCCCTGCTGTATAATTATATCGAAATGGGTTGTATTGTCATGTATAATTAAAAAGAACCAATAAAACAAATTTAAAAAGAAAGACTAGTCATGGAAACTCCGTATTACCCAGCGATACCACTCCTCAGTGTCTACCCTAAAGAATTAAAGTCATCTGACTATAGTGATATGTGTAATACTCATGTTTATAGCAGCACAATCAACAATAGCCAAACTATGAAAGTCTAGGTGTCTATCATTGGATGAATAGATAAAGAAAAAGTGGTATATATACATAATGGAGTTTTATTCTACCGTAAAGAAAAATAAAATTATGGCATTTGCAGTAGAATGAACTAAAGACTATCATGTTAAGCAAAATAAGTGAAACTTAGAAGGTTAAGGGTCATATGTTTTTGTCTCATATGTAGAAGCTAGAGAGGAAAAAAGGAAAAGAAAGGAGGTGGTGAGTCTCCTGAAAAATCAAAGGGAGATCAGTAGAGGAAAGGAACCAGGGGGTGGAAAACAGGAGGGAGGGGGTAAGAGCTGGGGAATGATATTCGCCAAATTATACAGTTAAAGTGTGTGCATGCAGGAATATGTAACAACAAATCCCATCAATATGTAAAACTGTAATGCACCAATAAAAATGTGGAAAAAACAAAGTAGCTCCTTACAAAAAACTTCAAGAATAAAAACACATCTCATAACGGAGAAAGCTGTGGCAGACAATATCCTAATTTAACAGTCAAATTTCAACAATAAGTGTAAGATGGAATGTTTTAAAAATTCAGCATAGATTCTGGGTTTTCACTGCCAATGCTGCAAATAACTAATTCTAGATGTGCCTAAATTGAGGGACTTATTAGTGCAAAATAACTAGTAATGAATAGAAGGAAGACGAATAGAATAGAGGAAGGGGGTCATAGAAAGGAAGGAGGGAAGGGAAAGAGGAAGTCCAAGGGATTGAAATGGAGAAAAATTGTGTTATGTTCGTTTATGATTATATCAAAGTGAACCTATTATATAAAACTGTAATGCACTAATAAAAAAAAGCCTAACTAAAAAATCATCAAAAATGCTAATGTCCTAAAGTTATGACTGAGAAATGGCTCCACATAGCAAGAAACTAAATGTAATAATTCATTGAAAACAGTCCAGACTGGATTTGTTTTGCTCTAAAGAATATTATTAAGTAAACTGAAAATATTTGAGTGGAGTTTGATTATTAGGTGGTAACAGTACATTGATACCAATTCTTTAATTTTAACAGAAAAATACAACAAATGAAACAGAAAATAAGAAAAAGGAAAAGGAAAATAATTTAAAGACAAAGAGAGAAATAAAAGACTAGCAAAAGAAATACAATATGAATATTGATAGAGTCCCAGAAGAAAATGATCAAAACAATGCTATAAGAGAAAATTTTTTCAAATTAAAAATAAACTTTAAATGTACTTAAATAAAACACCCAGTAACTGGTAAATATTTCCTAGAATGTCCAATACCTAAATTTGTCCTAATATGGAATTTTAAAGTTAAAGAAAAAAGAAAGAAAAAAACATGAAAGGGAATACAATATAAGACAAATTGACATCAGGAGCAAAATCAATGGTAAATTTTATATCAAAGCAAATTATTCTTAAGTTTTCCTTGGCTGTTAAAGAGTTCACACATTACTGATACTGCTCAGTTGTTGATTTGAAGGATTCATGTACCCTTTGATGTGATTGAAGCATTAGCTTCTACTAGCGTGTGTAGAACAATCACAGGTGAGAATATGTTCAAGAACTTGAATCACTAATTCTGTACAATATGAAGTAGAATCTGCCAAGATGTGTTACAACTGATAAAAGTGAAAAAAAAAATGTGTTGACTAGGAAAGGAGCTTAGTTAGATAAATTCATAAATTTTTAGAACTACAACCTTAAAACTATTACTCATTATGCTATTCATCAGCAGTTATTTTGAGGATTATAATTGAATCATGTGAACAGGCTGCAACAGTGAATTTAAAATTTTCATATGGATATAACTTGGAAAGTTTACGAATTTTGTTAAGAAATAGGTTGATCATTCTCAATTTCCTAAATACACAATGGAGAGGGGCAGAAACATTTTGTTGTTGTTGTTAGTGACATTTTTCAGTATAGGGCTGAAACTGAAAATTTCTGAATGAGAACTGCCCTCAATGACTATTATTAGACCTTGAACCGTTTTGGAAATTAGCTTTTGCTAAAGACTTGATAATGTTTCTTAATGAATTCAACCAAAAATAGCAAAGTAAAAACTGTGCTCATATGTAAAACTTATTTAGCAGAAAAGTCATTTCAATGACAACTTACATTTGAATCTCAAATACTGTCAAGCTGTTTTATATATTTTCCATGCTGTCAAAAGTTAAAACAAGAAGTGAGATTCTATTTCCACCCAAATTTACAGCAGCTACATTTCCCAAGTTCAAACTGCTGTTATAGCAGCACTTTTCAGATCTCAATGTATGAAAGAATGGGACGACCTCTACTTCTTATCCTTCATTCCCGTATTTGGTACCTCCATCCCTTCTCTATGTTTCTGCTTTACTCTACAATGCTTTCCCAACTGTCTTCATAGTTTTGTCCTATTATTCTTTAAAGCCATAACTAAACGTCCTAATCCAATATTTCTGAGTTCAACTTCTATAATAACTATTATTTGTCCTTCATGTGACCCTTTCTGCATAAGACTTTTGTTACTTACTATACATCTACCTCACAATCAGTAACTCCTCTTATGTACTCTAAATTCCTTGAGGAAAAAGCTACATCTTGAGTATAACCCACAGCCCCTGTTGGCAATGCTGAATTGTTGGAAAATGCTGGTTGATTAGCTGGTTGAGCAAGTGCTTCAATAGTTAGAAACATAAAACTGATAAATGAACGATAATGGGAATATTCATCAACATTTCAGCTCTTGCATATGTAATTTAACCAATATTTGCTAGACATTTACTTACTTCTAGCTAGCCATAAAAATGAACCTGAAACTGTCCCTACCTTGAGGAAATAACAGATCAGGTAGAATGACTTCTACAGTGGTGGTCAACCAGAGGCAATCTCACTCCTTAGGGGACAGTCAGCAATGCTTGGAGATTGTTTGTTAAAAGTGGGAGGTACAGGATGCCACTGGCACATAGTGAATGGGGCAGCATGAATGCTACAATCCACAGGGCAGCCTCCCATAAAAAGAAATTATTTGACCCAAAATATTGACAGCAACAAGTTTGGTATCCTAAGTTACTATGACAATGTGGGCTGAGGTATGTGAAAATAGCTTTCAATATTTGTCTTTCAAATTATGAAATTTTCATGACTGCTTTGTGTGTGTGTGTGTGTGTGTGTGTGTGTCTCAGAGCATCTAGTACTGATGGTCTCCCCCACACTCAACCCCATTTCACTAACAACAACAACAACAAAAAATCTAGAAGCCAGTTCTCTTCTTTTTTTTAAATTTTATTTTAGTTCATTGTACACAAATGGAGTACAACTATCATTTTTCTGGTTGTACACAAAGTAGAATTAGCCTATTGATACATATACATAGGGTAAAGATGTTTGTCTCATTCTATTATGTTTCCTTCCCCACCCTTTCCCCATCCCTCAGTTTCCTCTATACAATCCATCCCTTCTCCATTCTTCCCATACCTCCCCCCACCCCTGCTACGTGTCATCAACCACTTATAAGAGAAATCATTAGGCCTTTGCTTTTTGGGATTGGCTTATTTCACTTAACATGATCTTCCCCAATTCCATCCCTTACCTGCAAATGTCATAATTTTATTATTCTTTGTGGCTGAATAATATTCTATTGTGTATATATACCAGAGTTTCTTTATCCGTTCATCTATTGAAGGGCATCTAGGTTGTTTCCACAATCTAGCTATTGTGAATCGAGCTGCTATAAACATTGATGTGGCTGCATCACTGTAGTATGCTGATTTTAAGTCCTTTGGGTATAGGCCAAGGAGTGGGATAGCTGGGTCAAATGGTGGATCCATTCCAAGTTTTTTGAGGAATCTCCACAACGCTTTCCAGAGGGGCTGCACTAATTTGCAACCCCACCAGCAATGTATGAGTGCACCCTTTTCCCCACATCCTCACTAACACTTATTGTTGTTTGTATTCTTGATAATAGACATTCTAATTGGGGTGAGATGATATCTTAAGGTAGTTTTGATTTGCATTTCTCTAATTACTAGAGACGTTGAACATTTTTTCATGTATCTGTTGACTGCTTGTAGATCCTCTTTTGTAAAGTGTCTGCTCATTTCCTTAGCCGATTTATTGATTGGGTTATTTGTATTCTTGGTGTAGAGTTTTTGAGTTCTTTATATATTCTGGAGATTAGTGCTCTATCTGAAATGTGTGTGGCAAAGATTTTCTCCCACTCTGTAGACTCTCTCTTCACATTGCTGATTTTTTTCCTTTGATGAGAAAAAGCTTTTTAGTTTGAATCTATCCCAATTATTGATTCCTGCTTTTATTTCTTGTGCTTTGTGAGTCATGTTAAGGAAGTTCTAGTCCTAGGCTAATATGATGAAGATTTGGACCTACTTTTTCTTCTATTAGGTGCAGGGTCTCTGGTCTAATTCCTAGGTCCTTGATCCATTTTGAGTTGAGTTTTGTGCAAGGCGAGAGACAGGGGTTTAGTTTCAATTTGCTGCATATGAATTTCCAGTTTTCCCAGCACCATTTGTTGAGGAGGCTATCTTTTCTCCATTGTATGTTTTTGGCTCCTTTGTCAAGTATGAGATAACTGTGTTTATGTGGGTTTTTCTCTGTGTCCTCTATTCTGTACCATAGGTCTACCTGCCTATTTTGGTGCCAATACCATGCTGTTTTTGTTACTATTGCTTTGTAGTATAGTTGAAAGTCTGATATTGTGATAGCACGTGCTTTGCTCTACCTGCTAAGGATTGCTTTAGCTATTCTAGGTCTCTTATTCCTCCAAATGAATTTCATGATTGCTTGCTCTATTTCTATGAGGTATATCTTTGGGATTTTCATTGGAATTGCATTGAATTTGTATAGCACTTTTGGTAGTATGGACATTTTGATAATATTCATTCTGCCTATCCAAGAACATGGGAAATCTTTCCATCTTCTAAGGTTTCTTTAATTTCTTTTTTTAGTGTTCTGTAGTTCTCGTTGTATAGGTCTTTAACCTCTTTTGTTAAATTGACTCCCAAGTATTTTATTTTTGGGGGGTCTATTGTGAATGGGGTAGTTTTCCTAATTTCTCAGAGGATTCATCACTTATGAATAAGAATGCATTAGATTTATGAGTGTTGATTTTATATCCTGCTACTTTACTGAATTCATTTATGAGTTCTAGAATTTTTCTGGGAGAATTTTTCAGCTCCTGTAAATATAGAATCATATCATCTGCAAATAGTGATAGTTTAAGTTCTTCTTTTCCTTTTCAAATCCCTTTTATCTCTTTAGTCTGTCTAATTGCTCTGGCTAGAATTTCAAGGACAATGTTGAATAGAAGTGGCGAAAGAGGGCATCCCTGAATTGTTCCAGTTTTTAGAGGGAATGTTTTCAGTTTTTCTCCATTTAGAATAATGATGGCCTGGCCGAGGGCTTAACATAGATAGCCTTTACAATGTTGAGTTATGTTTCTACTATCCCTATTTTTTCTAGTGTTTTGAGCATGAAGCGGGGCTGTATTTTATCAAATGCTTTTTCTGCATCTATTGAAATAATCATGTGGTTCTTAACTTTAAGTCTGTTGATGTGGTGAATTACATTTATAGATTTCTGGATGTTGAACCAACGTTGCATCCCTGGGGTGTAACCCACTTGATCATGGTGCACTATCTTTTTAATATGCTTTTGTATGTAATTTGCTAAAATTTTGTTAAGAGCTTTTGCATCTATGTTCACTAGTGATAATGGTCTGAAATTTTCTTTCCGTGATGTGTCTTTGTCTGGTTTTGGTGTCAGAGTGATATTAGCTTCGTAGAATGTGTCTGGAAGTGTTCCCTACTATTCTATCTCATGGAATACTTTGAGGAGTATTGGAATGAGTTCTTCTTTGAAGGTCTTGTAGAACTCAGCTGAGAATCCATCTGGCCCTGGACTTTTCTTGGTAGGTAGGCTCTTGATGACTTCTATTTCATTGCTTGAAATTGGTCTATTTAAATTGTGTATGTCCTCCAGATTCAGTTTGGGTGGGTAATATGTCTCTAGAAACCTATCGATGTCCTCGAGATTATCTATTTTGTTGGAGTATAGATCTTCAAAATAGTTTCTAATATTGTTTTATATTTCAATAGTGTCTGTTGTGATAGTTCCTTTTTCATCTCGAATTTCAGTAATGAGTTTTCTCTCTCCTTCTCTTTGTTAGCGTGGCTAAAGGTTTATCAATTTTGTTTATATTTTCAAAGAACCAACTCTGTTTTGTCAATTTTTTGAATAGTTTCTTTTGTTTCAATTTCATTGATTTCAGCTCTGATTTTAATTATTTCCTGACTTCTACTACTTTTGGTGCTAATCTGTTCTTCTTTTTCTAGGGTTTTGAGCTGTAATATGAGGTCGTTTATTTGTTCACTTTTCATTCTTTTGTTGAATGCACTTCATGCAATGAATTTTCCTCTTAGTACTGCTTTCATAGTGTCCCAGAGATCTCGTTTACCTCTATGAATTTTTTTATTTTCCCCTGATGTCTTCTGTTATCCATAAATCATTCAATAGTGTATTATTTAATCTCCAGGTGTTAGAATAGTTTGTTTTTTATTTTATTATTGATTTCTAATTTCATTCCATTATGATCTGACAAAATGCAAAGTATTATCTCTACCTTTTTGTATTTGCTAAGAGTAGCTTTGTGGCATAACATATGGTCTATTTTAGAGAAGGATCCATGTGCTGCTGAGAAGAAAGTGTTTTCACTTGTTGCTGGATGGCATACTCTACATATGTCTGTTAAGTCTAAATTATTGTGTTATTGAGATCTATGGTTTCTTTGTTCAATTTTTGATTGGAAGATCTGTCCAATAGTGAGAAGAGGTGTGTTAATGTCACTTAGTATTATTGCGTTCTGGTCTATTTGATTCCTGAAATTGAGAAGTATTTGTTTAACATACATGAGTGCACTATTATTTGGGGCATAAATATTTATGATCGTTATGTCTTGCTGATTTATGCTTCCCTTAATCAGTATGAAATGACCTTCTTTATTCCTTCTAACTTTGGCTTGAAGTCTGCTTTACCTGAAACGAGAATGGAAACCCCTGCTTTTTTATTGAATCCATGAACGAGGTTTGTTTCTTCCCATCCTTTCACTTTCAGTCTGTGGGTGTCCTTTTCTATGAGATGAGTCTCTTGAAGGCAGCATATTGTTGGGTCTTTCTTTTTAATCCAATCTGCCAGTCTATGTCTTTTGATTGCTGAGTTTAGGCCGTTAACATTCAGGGTTATTATTGAGATATGACTTGCATTCCTGGTCATTTTGACTTATTTTTGGCTTTTAACTTGACTTGGTTTCTCCTTTAATTGGCTATTCCTTTAGGGTAATTCCTCCCTTTGCTGGGTTACATTGTTGTTTTTCATTTCTTCCTCTTGAAATATTTTGCTGAGAATGTTCTGTATTGCAGGCTTTCTATTTGTGAATTCTTTGTTTTTATCATGGAAGGATTTAATTTCATCATCAAATCTAAAGGTAAGTTTTGCTGGGTATAAGATTCTTGGTTGGTATCCATTTCCTTTCAGAGTTGAAATATGTTGCTTGAGGGCCTTCTTGCTTTTAGGGTCTGCACTGAGAAATCTGCTGATATCCGTATTTGTTTCCCCCTGTGTGTAATCTGATGCTTTTCTCTCACAGCCTTTAAACTTCTATTTTTATTTTGTATGTTAGGTATTTTCATTATAATGTGCCTTGGTGTGGATCTGTTATAATTTTGTGCATTTGGTGTCCTATAAGCCTCTTGTATTTGATTTTCCATCTCATTCATCAGATTTGGGAAATTTTCCGATATTATTTCATTGAACAGATTATTCATTCCTTTGGTTTGTATCTCTGTGCTTTCCTCAATCCCAATAATTCTTAAATTTGGTCTTTTCATGATGTCCCATATTTCTTGGAGGTTCTGTTCTTGATTCCTTACCATCTTCTCTGTTTGGTCGACTTTGTTTTCAAGATTAAATATTTCGTCTTCATTGTCTGAGGTTCTGTCTTCCAAGTGATCTAGCCTGTTAGTTATGCTTTCTATTGAGTTTTTAATTTGGTTTATTGTTTCCTTCATTTCAAGGATTTGTTTTTTTTTTCAGAACTTCTACCTCTTTATTGAAATGAGTTTTGCTTCCTGCAATTGCTCTATTAGCTGATTATTCATAGCCTGCATTTGCTCTCTCATCACATTGTTTGCTTCTCGGATCATTTTAATTATGTACATTCTGAACTCCCTGTCATTCCTTCTACCATGCTGTCATTGGGTTCTATTGATATAGCATCTAGATTTGTTTGGGACACTTTCTTCCTCGTTATCTCATGTTGCTCATTTATCTTCCCCTCTAGCAGTGCGAATCAGAGGTATTGCAATTTCCCTTTAAAGACTTATTGTGTCCCTGCAGACTTTCAATACCTCACCTTGAAGAGATTAATATTAGCAACACACCATATAAACAATGTGTCTTTAATCCATATATACACTATTTAGATATTAATTGCTGTCATAATATACAGAGACGGGTTCACCTTATTATCTACAGCAAAACCAATAGGTTTGCAATATGGAACACAATTTCAAATGGTGGAAAAAGAGGATGAGGAGGGGTATAGAATATACCATTAATGAGATAGGAAGTGAGAGGTACTATATGGTAGGAATAGTGAAAGCGGGATTAAAAGAAATAGGTTGTCAGCAAGAGAAAAGAGACAGTCACCAAGAAAACAGATAAGAGTATGATAGAGTGATAAGAATATTAATAAAAGAAAAAAAGTGGGAATATAGTAGGTATAATAGGAATAATCATAATACTATCTTTAAAAAGTTCTGCAATAAAAGTATACTGTACTGTTCAAACCTCCTATTTTTCAGTAATCTGTTGCCTGAGAGGTGCTTGATAACGCAGTGCTCGGGCCTGTGGGGAAGGTGGAGCGGCTGGTCCTTTGGGCTCCTCCCAGCTGGGTCTGCCTGTCCCCCAGAGCAGGCCTGGTCTCAGGCCTGTGGGGAGGTCGAGCGGCCCAGCTCTCTTCTTTGAGATACTCGGTAAAACTCTGTTGAACCTAGGTGCTCAATGAATATTTGCTGACTAAATAATAAGGGATTGCAGCATTATACATTCTTCCTTCATTCTCTAACACATTGGTTTGGCATTTGCTTTCTTGAGCTTCTGGCCCTTTAGAAACCTAGAAGGACCTTTATAGATAATCTTATCACATTCTCTTAATATTTATTAAAAATGACTATTTTTTTTCCTCAAAAGAACTTCCTATGGGAAATTCTAACATGTAAGACAGATAAACATAGGGCAGCTCTCTGAGTCAAAGGTGGGGAATCAGAGCCCCCCACCCACACACATGGCATCCCCTGGAGGAAGTACTGAAAAAAGAACACACTCAGATTGCAATTGGGAAAATGGAAGTAGAGAGTGACCAGATAAAAGTTGCATGGTGCATACACAGGTCATTATTGCAAGCTGTTGTCATTTAAGTGCCCTGAAAGAAGTGTGCAGGGTGAAGGCTCTCATTTGGTTGAATTAACTTTGTATCAACACTATGCTTTTACATATCTGTGTGTCAATAGTGTATGTGTGTGTGTAAGAAACAGAGATGGACCCCTCTATTCTAAGACTTCTTCTGCCACATTGACCTCCTTTTCACTAGACTAAAACCTCTATGAAGTTCAATCCCTGTTCATTTCTATGGCATATTTGGGACTTGGACAAATTCTTTGTCTCAACTACCTACACAAATATTTATGAATAATTTTTTCCCATCAAGACATGATTATCTGTGAGATCCATTCAAGTGTAGGACATTTATCATCCATTTGCCCTTCCATAGAGGTAAATGACTGTTACTTGGAAGAGGTTTGTTGTATAACAATATTTTGGAATTAGGAATATGTGTTGTATGAAAAAGCAGTGTGTAAATTTATTTTTCAAAACTCCCTAACACCTATAATTTTGTAATACAAACCTCTGAAAGCTTGTCAAAATATTTTTGGCTGGCTAGTAGGAATACTTACAAGAGAGTGCTTCTCTAGCAAGTCATAGGAAAATAAAAAGAAGTGTCTAAAAGACTCAGAAAGGTTGAAACATGAAGATTTGTGTTTATCAGTGGATTTCAGATTTTTAAAGGTAAGCAGCAGAAAACGGGATTAGCTTGAGTGGGGTGTGGGGTCTCTTCACCCATTAAATGTCCCACTCTAAAATTTAAAATAATATAAAGATCCAGGCATGTGTACCTGTAATCCCAAGGAGTCAGGATGCCAAGGTAGGAAGATGAAAAGCTTGAGGTCAACCTCAGCAACTTAGTGAGAATCTGTCTTAAAATTTAAAACCAAAAAGGCTGGAGATGTGTCTCAGTGGTGGAGCACCACTGGGTTCTGTCCCCAATACCACACACACACAAAAGGAATATCTAAAGGGATTGGAGTGGGTAAGAAACTTATGGGGAAAAACAGACAGCTAGGGTCAAATCCAGGTTCAGATCCAGGTTAGGACCTTCCTTCTGAAGGTGAGGAAAACATTCTTAGACCCTCTGTTACATTTTTTCACTCTATTACACTTCATTGAATTCTTCTCAGCACCATTAGCATAGAGAAGCGCAAAAGGACTGAAGGTCAGTAGGACAGCAAGGAAGGATTCTGCTGGCTGGAGTCATGCTGTGATCTTGTCAGAGTCACAGGATTATGATGGGAGACATTGTCCCCAAAGGCATAGGAGGTAAAGATCAAATTTAAGCAGATTATATATGCAATCTAGTTTTTCTTATCACATGACCCCCCAAATGACCCTCATATAAAAAAAGCTGAACAAAACTGATGCATTACCAAGGTCATGGCATGAGCTATATATAATGACCTGAGAGTGAAAAAGGTTTCAATTTTTCCAGTAAAATTCTTCTGCAAGCAATAGCATTAAAAAAAAAAATGCCAAACACAGCTGGGCAAAGGATACAAAAAGATCTGACCTGTGATCAGGAGACTGGCCCTGGGGAGCTCTCAGAACACTGCCACCCAGTAATAAAGAATGGGGCAAGCAGAAGCACCGCCTTCTCATTGTGGTTGAGGACTCCTGTCCTTTCCATGCACCTTGGTTCATCTGGAGCCCCTGCCTGCAAATCCCATTGATCCATCATAGGTTATTATTTAATTTTCCCTTTGTCCACCTTCTGTCCTGGTATTAGTTTTCCCTCTATAGCCAACAGCTGTTCATGGAAGGGTCTTTAGAGGACCCAAATCTCACCCCTCTATATTCAAATGTTGAAAAAAATGGAGAACCAGAGAAAGGGAGGGATGCCCAAAGTCACATAGCTGACGGCAGGCCTTACAGAAGACAGGTGGCCCAGCTCCTAGACTACGGCACTCTGTTGTGCACACATTGCCTCAGTGTGATCTTCCCCTCTACTGAAGAATGCTCTTCACCCCCCAGATTCCTCTTCTAGCCCCAGAAACCTATTTCCTCATGTGTCCATTAAAAAGAAAATTACATAATGCCTATCTCATTTTGTTAGGTAATTCTGCATAGTAATTTCAGTGATATTTTTTAAGTGTCTGGTCCTGACTGGCTTCCTTCATCCTGACACCAACCTTTATTTGCATCTTTGAATCTTCTGTTTCAAAGAGAAAGGCAGAGGGCAGAGAATAATCTGTTCTTGAGATAGGAGAAACCAGATCCCATCAGCAAACTGAAAGCCTGTTGAGTAACATAGCTTATAAACTCCCCATGGAAAAAAGTCAGCCTGTATAATGTCAAATCGTGACTCCAGCTTTAAGGCATTTTATATTGTACTTGAAACCTAAGTGATTGTAACTAGTCTTCTGGTCTTCAGATGGATGGACTGGTGACTAATGCAATGATTCAAGTTTCAGACAGGGAAGGAAAAGTATCAAACTATATCTTATTTCTATTCACCCTCAACATTTGACCTAATAGGGTCTTAAGTTTCTGGTACTGATAGCAAATTCTGAGAATTAAAAAAAGTTTTAAAATTCTAGAGCCCAAGGGCCTCTGGACCTCTTTTGTGAAGTTTACAAAAGAATTTGTGTTCTTTGCTATGACTCAAGGTAGGAAAATAGAAAAAATGTGCCAAGAGGATCAATGTGTTAGGCTTTTAATATGCCTGCAATGAAATTTATCTGAAGACAAAGCATTTAAAATATGGTGAGAGTTGCCAGTTAATTATTGAAGTTGCAATTGACTTGACGGTAATAGCTTTCTGAACATGCTTGCTACTGATATGGTGTATAACAATTTATTTTAACCTATAAAGTGTAACATGATGGTCCAAGTATAATAAATTTTAATAGACTTAGGAACTCTTACACTCATGTTATTTCCCATCTCTCTATCAGTTTCATTCTAAGACTGGCTCTAGTCATCTTGTGTGATAGTTCCAAGTACAATAGAAGTCAAATGCTTCCTCATTTGAAGTATTTCACCCTAGCATTCCAACCTAGAATGCTGTGAATGTCCCTGACTGGAGCAGCTTACATCTAATCTCCTTCACTAATGTTTGTGGCCAGGCAAATGATGGTTGGTGTTAATTGACTTTTCCATTCAGGAGTCGCACCTGAAGCTGAAGATCAAGTCATTTACCAAGAAGGCCATACAGTATGTGAAGGAGTAGATATAAGCAGGGAAATTGGAAGAAAGGAAAGAATAAATACTGGATATCCACTGCATGAACTTATAGTCTGAAACTCTAGTTACTGAATATTTATATTCAGGTTATATTTACTGAAAACTATTCTTAGTGTAATTAATAAGGAAATAATCTCAAGATTACAAAATGATAACAACAAAATTCCAAGGTCAGTATGTTTCTTTTTTATTATTATTTCTGCAATTAACTTAAGTTCGTTGAATGATTTTTCATTTATAAGCATTACATTAATTCCCATGCAAAAACCCAAGACCACATATGCCTGATTCCAAATGGCAAAAATCCAACTTATGAGTCTGAACATTCAAGACCAAAACCAAGATGGTGCTGGACCTTTCCATGAGTAGACATCATGGGCATCCTTTGGGAAAGCAGCAGGTCCCCTGACCCTCGAACAGCAGTTTGCCATGAATCCAGACCAAAGCAGGGAGCCAATGTCTTGAAGCACCTTCACCTGGCAAGAAACTTCACTCATGAAGACAGGACACCTCTGTTCCAACGTTGCCACATAGATTTTCCTGGTTCCTGCTCTACAGTAACACCTGCTTTTGAAGACATGGTATCTTCTATTTGAGGATATTAAATTCTTCCTGCCAGTTTTCCTCAAAAGCTCAGGAGAAGTAAAGAGACTTCTTTTTAAACAATAATAATAATAATAATAATAACAAAAAACTCACCTCTAGAACCCAAAAAGAAATAAATACAAAGACACCTACTACATCAAGTATGTATCTTCCCCAACTTTAGATAGAGTCAATGAACAGGTATAAAGCTTTAAAAACTTCTCTCAGTGAGATAGGAACCAGGAATATCAAAGAGGGCAAAACAGGACCCCACAATTGAAGGAAAACTAAACAAAATACAAAGACTCATTCTATCAACTGAGAGAGATGATCTAAATGAAGAATTGATAGCATTTCCAGAGTGGATGTCGATTCATACTGAAACACACATCGCAGCTCTGACAAGGGCAAAGATGTCATTAGTGCAAGTAACAATTACAATGGTATGTTCTTTAATAGGACTTAAATAAGGCTTCGAACAATTACACATGCTAAAAATAACATTTGGAAACCTTAATTTTGTTTGGAAAGCTATCAAACACGCCCTCCAAACCATCCCATGTTCGCTGAATCCAGGACAATTACATTCAGTGAAGTGGCTCCAAAACACAATTTGTAGCATTATTACTTTCAAGGTTTACATTGTCTGGTGGAAAAAGGGGAAACCACTCTGGTCACTGGTGAAAATAAAGAAATCCAGTCAATGTGCCAGGTAGTTCTCAGGTTTTTATGATTCTCAAATATCCACAGTGGTGAAAACGCATTAGAAAAATAAGGACAGAAATAAAACAAAAATATATTAGAATTCTTAAGCATCAGAGATTTGTTTCCCAAGCCCCATTAATAAATTCTGCACGAAGTATGAAGCAGAAAAAAAAAAAAACCAAGAGGATTCATGGGCATGTTCATCTATGGCTCAAGTTCTCCTTAAAAAACAAACAAACAACAAAACCAACAAACAAAACTACAGGACAATAACTGGGAAGCGTAAACAACAAAATCAGAGGCAGAGTATGAAATAGTAATATACTGTTTCAGAGCCTGCACCATCCTGCAGAACCAGGAAACTTAAAATTTGTTCTTAACAAATCCAATCTAAGCTGGATATGTAAAAAACGGAAAGACAGAATCACAAACCACACTAAAGGTCATGAGAGTTTTAGAACCAGGAGAGGGGGGAAAAAAGTCAGCAAAACACTCAGAAAAATTTATCATCAATTCTGAAGTGGGGCCTTGTGACATCATCCGGGTTGATAAAGACAGAGATGGACTTCCCCGGGTTCTCAGTCACTAGCTGCTGCAGTTTTTTTGCCAATCGGTCATCAGGCTGGTTGGGGTCCCCTCCGTCCGACTGCGGGGAGGGGATGCTGGTGGTGCTGCCGCGCCGCTGGAGCTCCAGTGTCAGTCGGTTGGCTGCCTTGACGTGCTCGATGGCCGTACGCAAGTGCTCTGCGGGATCGGAGCGCACCGAGGAGAGCTTCCGGGCATGGAGCATGACCGTCTCCTCTGACAGATGCTCCAGCATGTTGCACTGAGGGATGAAATAATTGGGGCACATCTTGTTGACCAGACAGTGTTGCAGGTCATCAATGAGGCCCAGCAAAAAGTGGGCTGCATAGTCTTCTTGAGCCAGATAGTTGGCAGGAAGTCTGTCGCAGGCCCAGAGCATCATGCTCCGCAGGTGATAGGGGCTAATGGCCTTGGGCCGGGACAGGAGTTTAATGATGATGGCTTTGCAGGCCTGGTAGGCCTGCATGAGACTGCTAGAGATGCACTTCTTCAGCTGCACCTCGCTCCTGGCAAAGGACAGCCGCCACTCATTGTCCTTCTTGCCCTTGTAGGAGCAAGCAGGCACCAAGTAAAACCCACTGATGACCTCCTCCTCAGTAATCTTCCCATCCCAAAAGTGATTTTCCATGAGCCAGCTCTGGGCCACTGCAGGCCAACCTTTGAAAGACACCACAGGGACGATATCATACAACATGCGACTGCTCCCCACACCCAGAATGATGGAGATGATGGTCCCATTCTTTTCTACTTTTTCCACCTTTGGCATCCCTCGCTGGGGCTTCTTCTGGATCTCTGATAGGACTATGCTGATGGAGTCATAGAACCAGTCGGCCACTTTGGTTGGGGAGAAGAAGTAGTTGGTGGCCCCATTGATGTGGTCTACGATGGTGCAGCAGTCTTTCCATTTACTGATTGTCCCCTCATCAAAGAGACGAAGGCTGAGCCAGGAGTGGCACAAGGCTGAGTGACGCATATCGAGAGTCACAGGCTGATTTCGGTCATGTAGTTTAAGGGCTGGCACCAGAAGGGTAAAGTCCATATCATAGTCAGTACCCCGGGCATAGACATTGAGCTCATCTAAGTCCAGGTCCACCACACCTTCCCGGACTCCTCCAGAGAGCAACAGGTACTCATTAGCCACTGGAAGTTTTTGGTCCAGCTTTTGCACCATTCCTAGAAACAAAAAGAGAAAATACTGTTACAGGAAGCTCAGAGGAAAGAGTCTTATGATCATCTGAGAACCAAAATTCATTACCAGCACAAAACCAGATCTCAGGCTGCTGCTCAGACCTGCTTACAATACTTTGTTCTTCTCACCAGCACAGGAATCCACCCTTTTCCAAGTAGAAGAATTATGACACATCTTTCTTTCAGACTGAAAAGCAGTATCATTTTTAATCACAAACTAGGCTTCTCTTCCTGCAGCATTGCCTCAATTAATATACTGCACCCACTCACTCAACAGGCCAAAAACCTCAGGAAGCTTCAACCCTCCTTTGCCCTTCTCCTACCAAATTTTACCTATGTCCCCCCTGCCACGTTTCTCACTTCCTTCCCTGTTCTCCACCTCTGCTGCTGGAGAACAGGTCCTTTCTGTCTTTTGCCAAAGGAAGTGTGTTGGCCCTTGTACTGATGGCACAAAAGCCATGGAGGGTAGAACTGCTGGCACTTCAGCCCCATCAAGGCAGTAGCACCACCCTGTACCAGCAGGCAGTAGGTTCACACTTAAGACAGGCTCCAGCAATTTAAAAAAACAAAACAATTCCAGCTTCACTTAAGAAATCCCTTGATGGAGAAGAAACATGACTGGTTTTATTAAATCCTAATCTTTGAGCCACTAGGAAGATTCCTTTTCTAATAGTCTAGTGCCAAAGTGGGCAAGTGTCCATGAAGCTCCTCTGCTCCACACTGGAACACCGATGCTGCCTCAGGAGAAGCACCCCTGTAACTGAGCTGTGGGCTGACCAGGAGGCTCTGCTCAGGGAACACCACTGATCCCTTAAAGAACCAATGATAAATTGAGGGCTATTCAGAATGGGGTATTTGGAATTCCTTTTCTTAAAAAATGAACAAAATAAGCCTGGCTCTAATAAAGCAACTGACAACATTTATTGCCAATGATAAAATTGAAGCTTTCAAGAGAAAATTAAATTTGAGAAAATTCGTATTGTTCACCAGGAGTTGGAAATTTCCCAAATTATATAAATCTCTGATGAGATGGATGATGATATTAACAAATGTGATTCTTCAGTGAGACTGAGACCTCTGAGGGTGAGATCGGTGTCTCCAAAGGTCATTAAGTGGGCACAGGGTCTGCATGTGGTAAGCACACAACTGAAGTGATAACTAATGGACACAGGAATCAACAGACCGAATTGACATTAGTACCTAAATAAGGGCTAGACTTAAATGACTATTCCACAAAAAACATACCAACTTACCTTCCCTGCCTCCTCTGTATCATGTATCTACTCGTACTTCATTAGCTAACCAACCGGCAGCATCATTTTTTATGATTTATGTAAGAGCTTCTCCCCAAAGATCTAAGAACTACAAACTAATATTCTGTTATTCATTGCAATTATTGCAAATCAACAGTTTGTTGTTCATAAGACAAATCTCAAAGCCAATAAATAAGCCAGTGCTATGGCTTGAATACGGTTTATTGCTCCAAAACTCATGTTGGAGCTTCATCTCCACTTTGAGGAATTAAGAGGGTGGAAACTTAATCTGACTGCAGCATTGAGAGGTGGGGCCTCAGGAGGTGATGGAGGCTCAGGCCAAAACCCCCCTGAATGAATACTGCTGGTTTTGTAAGAGAAAGTGAGCCAAGGAGATGCATACTTGTGGTAGCTGTCTATCACCATGCACTGCCTCAGCACTCTGCCAGCCAGACACAACCCTCAACCTTGGACCCTCAACTATGAACTGAAATAAATCTCTGTTCTTTATAACTTAGCCTGTGGTATTGTGCTGTTAGCAATAGAAAACAAACTAAGATAACCACCTATATGTTTTGTTACCATTAGTCTTATAGAATATTTGTGTCTGTCCTCTACCAAATTTGCAAGTTGAAATTTTAACTTCCAATGTGATGGTTATCAGGATGTTGGGTCTTTGGTAAGGGATTAGGTCACCAGGGTGAAGCCCTTGTGAGTAAGCTTAGTGTTCTTATAACAGAGATAACAGAGGGCTTCCTTACCCCTCCTATCATGTAAGGATACAGTGAGAAGATATAAACCAAGAAGTAACTCCTCACCAGATAACCAAACTGGATTTCCCAGCACCCCCAAAACTGTGAGAAACAAAGTCTTGTTTTTTATAAGCCAATCTATGGTCCTATGTTAGAACAGCCTGAATGGACAAAGACAAGCACATTTCAAAAATTTAACACTCATTTACAGAAATGTGCTCTTCTTCATTCCTTAAAATCCTGTTTTCCAAACCACATTAACCACATTTAGCACCACTTTCTTTCATACAGATAGGAATATGGTAAGCTATTATTTTCTTTTGAAAGCCGTCAGTAAGTTATTCAACATTATAGAGTCAGCAATTCATCAGAAAGAAAATCCAGTGCACTTTAGTGCTAAAGCTGGTTGTTCACACTACTTGTGCTATGACAGGCCATCTGGACCCCTTTTCAAGAAAGGATATGTCCTGGATGCTGGAACTTCAATCCCTTAAGTATTGTCCTGGCTGCAAAGAGCTGCCTTCACCAAGGCCATTCCCTGCGGCAGTGGAGGACATCCAGTTGCTGGTTGGTGCAGGAGCGTCCCTGCTGTGGGGACTGACTGTGAAGGGTCACTCGAGCCCAGAGCTCAGGAGAGCTCAATAGAGGCCGAGGTGGCATCTGCAGGGAAACCCAACTTCTTCTATTCCTCCTTCCTTCCAGAGGTATGGATGCTACTTAATAAATATCTTAAGGAACCAACTGAAGACATCACAAGTACCCAACCTAATACAGCCTTCATTACAAATCAAGCATGGAAAATTTATTTTCCTTGGTAAAATGGTTTTAAAAACCAAACTTAGCAATCAGGATTGACAGTTATCTTAAACATCAAGGCCAATATCAACTCAATAGTCACCATGTTTTAATATTAACCTCATTTTTGCAATGAAAGAAATATCAGCACCTCAGGTTTTAAGGGTAGCTATAAAAGGTTAACTTTCATTTCTCAGGTTCCAAGTAGGCTGTGAAAACCATTTTATCATTTTATCGACTCATATATAGGTACAGTTACTTTCAAAGAGATATATTTGATAATGAAATAATTTACACTTCATTATTCAAATATTCTTTCCTTCCAGCATTTGGAGTGCCAAAAACACACATGAAAAAATTGTGAAATGCTGTGTTGTGGTTAGTAAATAAATTCTCTTAACAATTACAATGCTGCTGTTTTCTGGGTACCACATCATTTCTCCTCTTAGACACAAATAACTCAAAATTCTTTCTGTCCTTTCATCCTAGACAGGAAGAAGTTGGCCCTGAGCACACTACCCAGGACCTAGCTATTTAATCAGAGTGACCTGTACATTAACAACCCAGAGGTAAACTGTCCACAGAAGTATTACTGAATTTTACTTTGGATTATCAAAATTTTGTTAGGGAAGTCTTAGGAAAGAAACAGCTTAAACTTCCTTCTGCCCTCTGCTGGATTAAAGAAGCTTCAACCTATTTTTCAGTTGTCAGTGCATACCCTAGAACATGCCTGCCAATGATAAAATTATTCTCTTTTCCTCCCAACTGCTGCTCAGGCACTTAGTTAAAATTAAAATGCTAACGCTACTTTCCAAAGAGTCAATATAAAGTACTGGGGCTAAATTCTACTCTCAAGAGGCAGGGTGATTTTGGATATTTCATATTCCCTTTAAAATGCAGGAGGAACTTCAGCAGTAGAGAGAAATATTGCAGAGGGTTCCTTTACCAAGTTCTCAGATATCAGAAATAAAGTCCCCAAGGTCACACGATTCCAGAAGCGAATCCCTTGTGATATCCACATTTCCACTCAGGCTTCCTGAGCCCACTAGTCTGCAGTTTTACAAATGATTTGATAACATAAACTGGAGCCTTCTCCAGTCTTACACAAGCCCAGATGTCCTCCTTGAAAACCTTCCTGGGCTAAGTTTAAGTGGAAATGCGCTGACATCAGCTATCATGGCAGATGGGTTGCTGGGCAACTACATCAGCCCAGGGTTGGGAGAGGAAAAGATAGAGCACACTGTACACTTTGGTGTAGGGATCAGCTCCAACAACTGAACCGATTCAAGGTTTTCTGGGTAATTCTGGCAGTGTAAGGTCAAGTGACTGGCCACTGAATTATTACATTATCCAAGCCAGGAATGGGAACAAAGGGGAGACCCACATATACCTCTGAGCTCCTTAGCAGCAAAGAAAAGAAGGAATAGGGAAGCAGCTTACTCCCTAGGTACATCTCTGCAGGGGAGCACTGCCAAATATTTGCTCTTAAAAACTCTGAAGGAGAGCTGCCTCCCTCATTCCCCACTCCTTGGTTTTGATTTATTTCATAGTTTCTATTTAACAAGACCTTAATGTTACTTTTGTTATATAGATAGCGGAGCCTTGACTTTAAGGAAGGAGCTCTATGGCATTTCCTTACTTCTTTGTTGATTATTTTTAGAACATGGAGTAAAAAATTGAACTTCCTTATGTCCTAGAAATAAAACTTTGTCACTTTCCACTGAACTAAAATCACTACACCCCATCATTCAAACACTTAATACCAGGCTGTTCCCACTGGAGCAGGAGACCTAAGTCTCATTTCTTGTCTTCTCCCATCTTCACAGCCCCAGTTTAATAAATACTAGGTAGAAAAGTAAAATTAGTAATTTGTATAGGTTTCCTTTAAACACACACACACACACACACACACACACACACACACACACACGGAAGGGAGAAAGACCTATAAAATAGGCAAAACTTTCACGTTTTGTAATTAGTTATAATAGCAGATAAATTTTATCTCCCTGTATACCTTTGACTAGGTAAATAAAAAGACCTCCAGGCGGAGCAAAACAATATTCATTGTTTCAAGTACAGGGTGATCGTCTCAGCCTCGAGTCAGGCAGCACACACTAGTAACCAACACTAACTCACCATGGCAGTGATTCTTCACGACTGGAGGGGTACAGGGTGGGATGAAGCTGACAAAGTCCTCTGTGGTTCTGATGTACCCCGAGGGCAGTAGTGACCTTGGTTAATATAATAACTTATATAAAACCTTCCTATAAAATATTTTGATTTATGCTTCAGAGGAGGAAATACTTTTGTCAAGCCTACCCAACACTCTGAGGAACATGTTAGATGTAGGCATGGTCACCTTTTCTAAGAAAGTTACTGACTTTGGGATTTTTAATGACCCGAATTTGGGGAAGGTTTTAGCATTTTCCTCATTCATGATAGAAATTTATCTAAAGTCTCTTGCTTTATAGTGGAAAAACCTATGGTTCAGAGAAGTGACTCATTCAAGGTCACACAGCCTTAGTGATAGATGAACAATACTGTCTTATTCCTTTACTTTTGCAAAGGTCAGCATGTCACATACATACTGTTCTCCCTATGACAATGACGCGATTTGACGTGAATGCAGAATGACCTGAAAGGGCAGAGGCAGAGGTCTGGGGCAAAGTGCTAGCTTCATGCTTTCAGTGGTCAGAGCTTTTCAGCTGTCAGATGTCTGACAACAATAGATCATGTCTAACTACCCACACTCATCATAAGGAAGAACAGACCTAATCTGCCTTGAAAAAATCCCCAAATGGACTGCAAGACACTGGAAACAGAGAAGATACCAAGGGAGCTTGCTACCTTTTGTAATCTCCTGGGTGACAATTATCATTCACAATCATAGTAATATGTGATTACATAAGGAGGCAGTTTTATTTTGTGTAATTTCTGAGCAAACTACATGCAGTCTTATTTAACCCTTTATGAAACTGATGAGTTCATCCATGGTAGTGCCCAGGGAAGCAGAGGACATATGTAATTGGATGGACTGAAAGAGGCCCCCCCCATCCCCACAACCAAGTCTTCCTCTGTCTCTCCTCATTTTGACACTGATATGTGTGCAAGAGCACTGGATTTGGAGTAAGAGGCTTGGGTTTGGGTCCTGGCTTCGTCACTTACCATTTAAATGAGCTTGACAAGTTATGTAACCTCTCTGAGCTCCTAATTCTTTATCTAAACAAATAAATAAAACCACTTTTATAGGGCTGTTAGGAAGAATCTAAGCAGAGAGTAGATATTCAGTTCATTTTCCCCATATGTTCTTCCATTTTTCTGCCACCCCTAAGCCTGGAATAGCAAACTATACTTATTTCACAGAGTTGGTTTGAAGATTTAATTAAATAAGATAATCTGTCTAAAACCTCTTGCACATGGAAGGCAAATAAAACCTGTGAGGCGAAGGCAAATGAATACAGCAGTCTCCCTGGGCCATGCAGGACTGCTGCTGGCACAGGGATCCTTCCTCTACGTAGTTGCCACCATGGGGTACGACACAGCCTGGAGGCCAGTGGGATCCCAGCCCTTTCTTGTTTTCCCAATCAGCTGCTCCATGAAATGCAGTGTGCCCCTTGGGAGGGCCCCCAACCTGAACTCCTAGGTTAGCATCTCCAGCACCCACGGGGGCAGAGGCTGTGTTGTAGCAGTTACCTCCTAAATCAGACAATGATAGCCTTTGGCACAATAACTGGCCGTGACGCCCAGCAAATGAAAGACACTGCCACGGGCACCATGGTCAAGGCTTCATCACTACATGGCTGGGACCAACTTTGGAATGAGAAGACAACTGCTTGCTGAAGGTGACATTTGTTTTGGCTTCTTTTTACTTATTTTTTTCGTTTCATTTTATTACATAGTTTCATGTTTTATTTTTAATTTTTATTTTTATTTTGTTGGCTCTTTTCTGTTAATTTGAATATCTCATTAACTATATCGTGGCACTGTGAAGTTTGCTAAACAATATAATATGACATACTATCAGCATATGTGTGTATAAATTTGCTCAGTTATTAAGTAAAAAACGTCAGGTAGAAAAATAAAAAGGCTCTCTAATTTTTCATTATTTTCCTCCTCAGAAATTAAAACTGAAGTTTTAAAAGTTGCGGGGCTTTGTGAAAGTCTACTGAGCTACTGTAAACAGAATGAACATGAATGAGTTAAATCTGGATTTGAATCCGATTCATCCATGACCAATATGATTAACCACTCTTGATCTGTCTCCTTACCTTAAATTGGGAAATGACAACTGTTGAGTTTGTTGGGCGGTCATGGGAAGAGGTACACCAAACTCGCTAGTGTGTGGTTTGTACTTGGTTGGCAGTCAGTAAGTGAAGGGTTCTGCCTTCCTTTTCAGTTTTTAGGAGAGTTTAAAAACACACATTCGGCTTAGTGGCAAGATGCAAAAGCTTATTAGCTTCACAGAGCAGCTTTGCACAGCCACTGCAGGAGCTGAATGATAAAGATACAGGTTGACAATTTACAAGGAGGGTTCACTTTAGAATGCTCATTCTTGGAAACAAGAGCAAAAACAAAAGGAAAAAAAAAAAAGAAAGAAAGAAAAGCAATGAGCAACATCAATGTGCTCTCAAATGGCGATATAAAGATGACCACGTTAACTTTCTCCTGATCTGCAAAAAGAAGCTTGAAGTATGTGATGGAGATATTCAGAATTAACTAAATCTCATCATCTCTGCCTGTGACCTAGCCAAGAGTGGTTTCCATTCCTTTCTTATTTGGTATTACATATGTGAACTACTTAATTACTCTGAAATTGGAAGTCTGGGTTCATTAAGGAGGGAGGGGACTATATTTCAGAAAAATAATAAAGTAAGCCAAGTCCAGGAAAGGGCAACAAGGGTGGAGATGGAATCCAAAACTCAGGCTGTATTTATTCAAGCATGAATTATGCTTCCTGTGAACCACTACTGTGCTGAGTATAGAAGATAAAAGGTGAGGAGAAATTCACACAGTCCCTACTGCACAAGGCTTGCCATTTAATAGAAAGCCAGATGATATTTATATCAACCAGGATGAGATGGTGCTGAGAGGAACACACCTGATATCTCAGTGATTCAGAAAAACAAACCTTGACTTTTCGTCCACACTACAGGATCATCAAGGGTAAACCTGAAGCTCTTCTTTCTTTAATCCCTACCTAGAACTTCACAGTCACTCTACTAGAGAAAAAGAAAGCTCTGGAGCATCAATTTTCAGAATTAAAAAGGTGATGGCTACCTCAAGCATGGTGGGGCACACACCTGTAATCCCAGCTACTTGGGAGGCTGAGGAAGGAGGATCATAAGTCAAAAATCAACCTGGGCAATTTAGAGACCCTGCCTACTGGATTGATCTCCAATAACCCCCCAGCTCCCAAAAGTTGCTTGGCTGGAATTGATATACACCATTCTTATTCACAAATCATTGGCCAAAACTAGTACAATGTTCCACCCAACCAGAGAAAAGAAAATGAAATTCGATCACATGCCAGGAAGGTGGAGAGCTAGAAATATTTGATAAGCACATGAACAGCTTCCAAACTAATCAAATAATCACTAACTAATGAACATATAATTACAAGCTGAAGGAAAGGAATAAAGGTCCTAGCCAAAACCTAACAGGAAGAAGAGGTGTGAAGATTGCTTAGCCTGGAGAATAGAAACTTCGAGAAGGCCATGGGATTGAGTTGTCCTGCTAAGGAACAAAAGTACTTCACCTATATGATTTCACAACACAGAGGGTGCGGAGATAAAAATTCAGTGTAATGTTATAAATGGAAGGCTGGTCCATGGGGCACGACTTCCTAACAATGCTGCCTGTGGAAGTGGTAAGTTTCTTGCCTCAAGAGATGATGAATCATAATATTCAGCAGGAAGGAAACCATGTGATGGGGTCTGAGAGCAGATGCTTCCCAAGGTGGCTGTCCATCATAAGAGCCTGCTTCTAAAGGAGACCACCATCATGTCCACTTCATGGCCAGCCAGGACTATCTAGCACGTGCCCAGCAACAGTGGCAGCAGGACATGAGGAAACTGCTCTGATGCTGGAGGCCACTCTGCCCTCTGTGGTCTGTGGTGTCACTTCTAGTCCGCAGCCAGCTACTGCCACATCCTCTAGCCAGCTTGGCCAATTTTAAAGAAGAGAGCGTAGGACTAGAAATGTTATGCAGAGAAATAAAAGAAAGGCTGAACTGAGACATCTCAAAGAGGTTGTCTGAGAAGGGCACACCCATCTATTGATGCTACTCTGTGCTAAGATACAGGTTGGATGCTTTGCCCGTGTCACCTCATTCAATCCTCTTTAAGTGGGCAACATTGTCCCCATTTTACTGATAAGGAAATCAAGATGAATAACAGTCAAGCAAATTGCTCCTGGTCATAAAGGCTGAATTGGGATCCAGATTCCACAGATTCCAGTAGATTCCATACTCTTCTCACCACCCCCTGCTACTCTTCGGCATTAAATGGGCTCTTTCAGGAGAATAAACCATTTACTATCTTGACTATCTTTGGGCCATTAAAACTGCAACATAAAACACTATAGGAAAGAGTAAACAGAAGCTTATTTCTCTATACAAAAATGAGACAAATTTCATTTTGGAGTAATTATTTCTAAAGTACATAAAAAATTATTTCAGCCATCCCTAGGGAAGACAGTATATAAGGAAAATGAATCAAGGATCATAGAAAGACATGATTACAAAATAACTTTAAGAAAACAATATCAGTGCTGTGACACATGCTGTGTATTTGTGTGTGTGTGTGTGTGTGTGTTGCACACTGAACTCTTGGACAGTTCTCAAAGAACATTCCAGAAATGCTTCAATCACAAAGCATCCTTGGAATTCCATCAGGCCCCAAAGACAAACTCTGAAAATGCTCCCACATATCCAGATGCATTGTCTAACTTGCTTATGTTGAACCAAAAGCAGAACCTTACTTTAAGGTCCTATCCCCATGTTTCTAGTACGAGGCTGAGGAGGCAGACAAATGTGATTGCCAAAGGCAAGGGTAACCTTGAAGACAGAAGCTCTGACCATCGTACTGTGTCCAGTGTGCCATGTTTTTATACAAAAATCAGGTCAGGCACACCTGGAGACATGGGGAAAGTCACATAAAGAACTCCATACCTTCTCTGCAAATAACAAAACCAAGAAACAACTGTTATCCAAGAGCCTGAAACAGGAAATCCCATGCTGCTTGTGACCCAGGGCCTGAAAAATCATGTCACTGTTCATTTTAAAGGGACCCCATTGTAACCGAGGTCCACACTACACAGTCAGATTGGTCACATTAGCTCACAACCAATTTATATAAAAATGGTGCCTCTAAAGGATTTTGAAATTACCATTGGCTAGTCAAAGATATTAAAATTAGTTTACCTGGGAAATCTCCAGTCATACACTATAAAGAACATAATAAAGAATCAACGTGTACCCATTACCAAGCTCCAAGGATCATGTTTGCCAATTTATTCCAGTATCGCTTCTCTCATTTTTCTGCTGTCATATTTTAAAGTATACTCCAGATATTGTAAAATTTCACCCACAGATGCTTTAAGATATTTGTCTAAGTGATAAAGACTGTTAAATCCTCTAGCCACCATTCTCATACCTAAACAAGTAATTCCTTAATACAATTACAGACTTCACTTGATTTTTTCCTAATGTGTGAAGACATAACTGCTGTGTGTGTGTGTGTGTACATGCACGCATGTGTGTGCATACACAGCAGGGATAAACCAGCTTATCACTGCTAAAGATTCTTGATGAAGTTACAACCTCTCAGGTGTTCACCTGGCCCTGAGCACAGAAGTGCAGGCCAGTCACAATGACTTAACTGGTTCTTCTTCATAATCAGTTAATCAGTTTGGGGTCTATTATATATAAAACTAGATCTGAGAACAATTCCCTCAAAAGAGTTCATCAGCTCTCTCCAATCAGCAAGCCTGTTTTCCAGCGTGTTTGTAGCTAGCATCTTGCCTATTTACTTATGGCTTGTGGCAATTCCAATCCTTCTCACT
This sequence comes from Glaucomys volans, assembly GCA_020662805.1. Lineage (NCBI taxonomy): Eukaryota > Metazoa > Chordata > Mammalia > Rodentia > Sciuridae > Glaucomys > Glaucomys volans. The sequence continues at coordinate 162,564 of JAJEJO010005377.1, read as the reverse complement.
ACCCAAAGAACACTTAAACTCCTCTTCTGGTTCTGCAGAACTGCAGAGAGGTGAAAATTCAGACCTTCCTCAGATGTGGCCTTCCTTAAGAAACATGAAGTGAACAATGGCAAGTGAGGCTTGAGGGGAAAATGAAAAAGCAGGCAGCCCAACCTCCCAGCTCACTTCTAGCACCTTCTTTCAGAGCAGGGCTCTGCTCAAATGGACCTGCCTTGTTCATGAATCAAAGTCTCAAGTAGATTCAAGACCAATAAGACATTTCTCTTTCAACTTTTATTTGGAATTAGTCTATCTCCATTCCTCTAAAATGTATGGAAAGAATTCCAGATGACACACTTCATTCAATGTACCCTAGTCCTCTCAGTGGGGGACTCACATCAATTATGGATTATCAGCCTACCTTGGCGTCCCTCTGCCTGATGACCTATATGTCTCCTAACCTAATGAAACAGATGTAACTTGAAGGAAAAAATAGATGGTGTGGCCTGGAATAAATTCCATCTTTAGAAGGATGAAATTGTCAGGTGATACACTTAGATTGACAGTGTCAGTCTGATAGTGTCATTTCAAGACATCAGAAATTCCAGAGCCTCTATATCTGCAAGCAAAGACACCATATTACACAGTCAGAAGAGATGGAAGAGAGATGCTGGGAGCTTGTTAATGAGCTGACCACAATACACTGGACACTTCCTCTTGCTCTCTGAGAAAAATTTAGCTCTAAGACATCCTCCAGAATACCAATTTTCAGCCATCCGACCTTAGCAAGGGAGTAGGAGAAAAGGTACGATATAATTATAGTGTGATCTATGATCAAAATCTCACATCTTTTTTTTTAAAAAGATAATAATTGTGCATTTTCCCTTGCATTCACAAGTACAGAATCTACAAATAAATGGACTCCTCCTTACTAAGCAGTTTCCAGTGTCTGCCAGCAGATGGCGCCCACACTCCACTCACTCACTAAGAGTTTCCAGCTAGGCTCCAAGGTCATAAAATCTGAGAATGAAAATTTTGGGAAAACAGAAGCTTTAGTAAGAAGTTAAGACTTGATAAGATATATTAAAATCGACATCCTGGACCTATTTGCCTCTAGATACCATATAGTGATTTGTATTAGTCAACTTTCCATCCCCGTGAGAAATAAAAAATACCAGAGATAAACAACTTAAAAGGAGGAAAATCATTGGGCTCAGTTTCAGAGGTTTCAGTCCATGGTCACTTGGTTCCACAGTGTATGGGCATTATGTAGTGAGACAGAACATCACAGTGGAGAGCACAACGTCTTACCTCAGGAAGGAACAATGGAAGGAGGCAGAGAGGGGCTGGGTATAAAGCACACCCCTAAAAGCAGGCTCCCAGTGACCTACTTCCTCCATAGACCCACTTCCCAACAGCCCATCAAGCTTGTGAATCCTTAACAACGCACTGCTGCTATAGGGACCAGCCAAAACCATACGGTTTACAATCCAAACCACAACATGATTCGTGACTTTGCCTTTTGATTCCTCGGAAAATCCTGGTAATCCAGGAGCCACAGGGCTCCATCGAGGTTGATGAAGGCTGAAAGACACACCAGGCAGGCAACATGGTGGACCCCAGTGCAAGCTGAAGGCCTTGTTATAAGGAACAGAGTTTCAGCTCACATTTGCTGAAACTGAGATTTAAATAAAAAAGAAAGAGGAATAGGGCTCAAGTGTCAGAATAAAAGAGATTTTGAGAAGGCAGAAGAAATATCTTAGCTATTAAAAGATAAAGGCACTACTCTTTGACATGGTTTCATTCTGACTACAAATAAATGCATGTAAAGATTTGAGAAATCTAGTTGACCAATAAAAAGGAAAGGAAGTTTTAAACCTGGCTTCAACCAATAAATAATCAAAACAAGTGTGGCCATACATTGTATGATACTTGGAAGCACTGGCCTCTGGTTCTCCTCATCTTTTTAAAAACAATCCAGTAGAAAGCATTATAACCCTCATTCAATATGTGTGGGTGCTGAGGCTCTTGGCCGCTCAGCAATTAGCTGAGGTAAGTGCACAAAATATTCACCTAGGCCTTAACTATTTTCAGAACTAATCTGACCATACAAAATGATTTCAAAGGAAGGAAGGATGTGTCATTGGTTTTTTGTTTGTTTTTACAGAGTTGTCAATTTGCTGCAAAATGGGCAGAAAAGTAGAGAAAGAGCTTAAATGTAATGTATAGATCTCAGTCTGGGACTGCAGTTATGCCTGGACTGACCAGGTCAATAATTGCCAACTTTCATCTGCCCAAGAAAATAAACACACATCTTTCCAGGAAAACACTTGTCTTTAAGAGTCAATAATCAAGTATTTAATATTAATTAATCAATTTGCCACATATTAATAATAATACCCCTTTGACTAGACTGGCTTTACCTTCATTTAAATAATGTCATTTTCAGGGTTGGGGATATAGCTCAGTTGGTAGAGTGCCTGCCTTGCAAGCACAAGGCCCTGGGTTCAATCCCCAGTACTGCAAAAATAAATAAATAAATAAATAAATAAATAAATAAATAAATAAAGTCATTTCAAATACCAATACTTTCAATCTAGTTTCTGAACACAAAGAAGTCACATCCTAAACACCTGCTCTTTAAAAATAACAACTCAGTGTCTTACAAGTCTTTCTATTGTATAAAACTGGAATGTTCCCTATGAAGGTTCAGATTAGTACATCTGCACCCATACCTATAATTTAAGGAAAGACTGAAGGATCAAATAATAAAGTTTTCAAGGAAAACAGTCATGAGAAAAAAGTACCAACAGCCTGACAGGCTATTAAAGAGCAGAATTCACTTCAGAGACACTACGGTCTACCCGCTAATTACTTTCAGTATCTGGGTAAAAACATACTTTACTGTCTGAGCTTGAAAATGTTCACATCAAAAGAAGTCAGACTTTTCAAAACAACCAGCCAAAGTGCTATGTGGACACTGAACTGTGTAGTCTAAAAGCACAGCTAGGTCATTTGAAAGAGGGCAGGGTTGCAGTGCTTTTAAATCCACATCTGCTCAATACGGAAGGAAAATTCAGACAGGCTTGAAAAGTCAGTCCCCTGATGAAGTGGGACTTATGTTTTGGGATGCCTTCTCTCTCTGCTTTCCCCTCCACCATCTGAAAATGGAGCAAGTCAGCAGATGAAACAGGGTATTTGATATTCTACAGCAATCACAACCAAAGCCCAGATCGCCGGGGAGAAATGAGTAGTTGTTTGTTTTCACTGAGTGCCTAAGGATGCTGTCTGCGTCCACAGAAAATCCTCTAACCCTTGGCTTCCAGAGAATGCAGTGTGAGGTGTTTGTCTGTTCACCACACAAAGATGAAGGAGTTGGATAATTGGGACCAGGGTTGAAATCCAAGCTGCCATGGCACATATCAGGCTGCCAAGGCCCCAGAGGCAAAGGTCCTGGGGACAGAATCGAAAGACCCTGATGCCCTGTCCAGAGCTCTTTCCACTTCCAGGGGGCTCTCTCCCAAGGGGCATGTTAAACATACAGGGCTCCACGTATTGTCCCAGGACTGAAGCATCATCTCCAAGGAGATGCATGTGTTTAAAACAATCGATGATGAAATGCCTTTAAAAAATGGGACTCCTGCTCCCTCCCTCAATTCCAAAGCAGAATGTTTAACTGCATGGAATAAAAAAGAGGCTTACTGTCCCAGAAATTCTAAGATCTTGATGAGCTGAGAGTAGCAACTCTTCAAATCAGGAAGGACACAAACTAGGTGGGACACAGGACAGTAACTGAGATTCAGGAGAGGTGTGGCATCCCTCCTCCTTCACACCCGGGAGACTTGCTCACCTCTCCAGCCCTTAGGAATTCATTTTGCTTTGAAAGAAAAGACAGGTTTTTGCTAGGTTTCTGCTGGTGTTCTGTTACATCCTTATCTACCTTTTCCCATCAGAGCGGCTAATTTTTGTCCTCTCTTCAAGATTAAGCATAGTGATTGTGTCATCACACAAGAATCCTTAAGGACAACTGGCAAAACACACTACACTTTCCTGGGAGCAGATGTATGGGCCAGTGAGTACTGAGGGGGTGGACCAGCAGGTGCGCAGTAAGCCCATGGTGACAGGCACAATGACAGCTTAGTCCCTGAAACCAAAGATCACACAGTTTAAATGGTCTGAACACAGTTATCCTGTCCCAGAGCTGAGTTTAGAGACAATGATTAAAATGCAGACATCCATATTCATATTATGTCCCTTCCAAAAATCCAGAGAGACTAGATTTTATAGTTAAGTGGGGGAAAAGACTAAAAATATGGTGCCTGCTTGAGAAAGGTCAGTAAAGGACACAAACCCAGGTGTAGTATGACTGTGAGACACAGAAATACAATTAAAAAAATTTTTTATTAGTTGTTGATGGGCCTTTATTTATTTATTTACATGTGGTGCTGAGAATTGAATCCAGTGCCTCACACAGGTTAGGCAAGCACTCTACTACTGAGCCGCAACCTCAGTCCGCCAGAAATACAATATTCAAGACAGTGACAAAAATGATCATTTGTGCACAGATTCAAGTCTTTGTATAAAAGTAATGTTCAGATGAAAAGGCCCATAATTCCAGTCTAAAGAGGGCTCTGTAGAGTGGGGGCAAGTGGTGTTATTTTAGGGGGGGAAAAAAACTCCAGCAAAATCATATGAAATCTTCAGCCTTTCCACTAGAGGGCGGACCTTCCTAATTTTTCTCTACATTGGGAAAAGGCCTGAAGGTTCAACATAAACTTTTAAAATTCATACCTAATTTCACCCATATGCTCATTTCAAAATGAGAATTCAGTGCTCCTCGCTGATGAATCTCAAATGTCCTTGTGCTGTTCTGCTATAATTCCGTCTGTACTGGTGAAATGTCACACGTCCATTGATATAATTCCACAGTGCTGGAGAACAGCACCAGGGAAGGAAAGATGTCCTCACAGCCAAGGCAGAGGGTATGCTGGAGAGATTCTGAATTCAGGACACAGACAAGCTTGAATGTGCACTCTGGCTATTAGTTTATTCGTTGTGTGCCATTTGCGGGAGTTACCTGACATTTTTGAAACTCTAGTTTCCTCATTTGAAAAGAAAAATGAGGATAATACCACCTCTTTCATGCAGCTCTGGTGAGACTTGATTGAAAGACTTACATAAAGTGAAGTTTTGGGAACTTTGCAAATGCTGAGAAAATGTAATTTTATTTTTAAAGTAAAATTTTGTTAACCCTTGTCAGGTCAGTTGATAACATCAGATTTAAATCTTATTAGTTGAACATGTGAGTTTTTTAAAAGAAATATTCCAGTATTTTTCTACCTATTAAACCAGAATATTTTTTTCAAATATGTCAAAGAAATACTCTAGTATTTTTCTTCGTATTCAATAAACTCCTTCCCTCCTTTTTTTTTAATTTTAGTTTTTAATAAGTAATGCAGGTGTGCAGTTCAACATTCCACAGGGTAAACATGACTTTGAAGGGCTGGACTGTGTTTAAATGGTCTCCTTCCTACGAAGATTGCCTAAGCAGTGCTTCATAAGTGGTAAGTAATGTGGGCTGAATAAAACCTGTGACAACCCTGCAAGCTTTGTAAAGTGAGAAAACACTTCTTCTAATGAAAAATTAAAACAAAGTACCCGGTAGGTAGGAGGGAGGGAGGAGGGGAAAGAGACAGATGGACTGATTTTTATAGTTTTAGTTTAATACCAAATCTCTTCTGCCGTCTGATGAATCTGATACCAGAGGGAACTACAGTGAAGTCCTGGATACTGAATGGATCCTGTTTTGTTGTATAGGAGTTCTTCAGGAGAACTTGGAACGCAGCTCCCTGGGCCTCCCAGGGTCTGATTCAGCAGGTCTGGGTGTACCTGGGAATCTGCATTTCTAATAAGTTTCCCAGGTGCTGAAGAAGCTGCTGGTCCACCACCACACTTTGAAAAACACTGGTCCAGCACAAACACAGAATATACCACCTACTATGGAACAGAAATGGAACCAGAGTAAGAAACCTAGGCTTTCGCCGGGCACGGTGGCGCATGCCTGTAATCCCAGCACTTGGGAGGCTGAGGCAGGAGGATCGCGAGTTCAAAGCCAGCCTCAGAAACTTAGCTTAGGCCCTAAGCAACTCAGTGAGACCCTGTCTCTAAATAAAATACAAAAAAATAGGGCTGGGGATGTGACTCAGTGGTCGAGTGCCCCTGGGTTCAATCCCCAGTACCAAAAAAAAAAAAAGAAACCTAGGCTTTCATTAATTCACCACGTGACGCAGGGGCAGGTTCATTACCTGCCCAAGGCTCCATTTGCTATTTTTGTGAACAGAATCTCTTCCTTCCTTCCTTTCTTCTACTGGGATTGGACCCAGGGGCTCTCTACCCCTGACCCACATCCCCAGTCCTTTTTTTTTTTTATTTTGAGACAAGGTCTTGCTAAGTTACCCACACTGGCCTTGAACTTGTGATCCTCCTGCCTCAGACTCCCGAGTAGCTGGGATTACAGACATTTTAGCCCTTGCACCTGGCTAAGAGGAACAATTTCAAACTTCAGACAGATTAAATGAAGGCCAATGAAGGAAACAAACTAATTAAGACTCAGAAAAAAAATGAGCAAATGCCCTACAAAAACAGCCATCACTTTATAGATTGTCTAAAGATTGGACAGTCCTAGGTTCTTGTCTGGGTTCTACAAGTTGACTTCCCTTAGGCATAATGCAGGACCTTTCTGGGCCATAGTGTTCTATATAAAAAGCAAAAGTCTTGGTCCTTCATATGTAAACACTCCACAGTCCTCCAATCAACTCACAAGCGGCAGAGCAGAGCACGTCCCCGTTCCCCACCCAGAGTCGAGCACTAGGCTCTTTCCTTTTGCCTCAGCAGCACCCAACAGTGAACTTGTGCTTTGCCCACATGTCAGTACAGACCAGCTGCAGAACAAGGTGCACAGCAGCCCTGCCAGCCCTCAGCACCAGCTCCTCAAACTTCCTAAACCAAGCTTCACACTGTCATTGGTGGGACCTGTCTGCCATCAATAGATAGGCACTCAGAGTCTGTGCCATCCTTTCAGCTGATGAAGGTTTTCTCCTCTTTCTCTAAAAATGTCTGGTGTCATGTCCTCCCTGCAAATCTCACTGTCACTGTGTGTCCCTGTCACCATCCAGCTGGGGCCTCACATCTCTCCAGGGACAAGGACACACCTCCTAATTGGACTCTACTTCCCATCACCATCACCCAAAAGCAGCTGCCAAAGGAGCTTGTTAGGGACAGGCTCCAATCACACTGCTCACCTTCACTCATCCTGATGGTGCCCCACCCCTGCAGTCGGGGCCCCACACTGGGGGGGCCAGCCCCATTTCAATCCTGCCCGAACTGCCACCTATCTCCCTCATGGGCTTCTGCCCCAGAGTAGATCCTCCGGCAGCTGGTTCCCCAGTCCGGTCCCAGGCGTAACGCTCTGATCCTTCTTTGCTCTCTTCTTTTGCCCTGACAACTCTACGCCCTCAGAAAGCTTTCCTCTCCGGTGCTCCACAAGCACACATTCTGTTCCCCTTCTTTTTGCACAGCGTTGTGATTGCCCTGACATTTTATAAGGTTATCTGAGATCATCTCATGTCTCACTCAAGACCGTGAGTTTCTTGAGGACAGGGACAGACCTTACCCACCTGTGTCCTGCTGCATTCTTTGGGCATTCAGCCATTGCGATCTAGAAATGGCCTGGCCTGGTACAGTCAGGTCACTGCAATATGAACTGGTTTGCATAGGGACTAGCAAACAGGAATTGTGCAGCACAAATACGATCACATTGGTGTCACATGCAGTTCTGCAAGGGTTTTAACATTTTGTATAACCAAGGAAAAGTTCCTAAACAAAATTTCCTCAAACACAGCAGAATGCAGTGAGTGACCCACAGAGAAAATCACACTCATGTTCTCCTTGGCCCATCCTGGAATGTGGTCTGCTGCTCTTTTTAAAAACTGCCTTCTGTGATTTTAAGGCAGTGGAGATCCATTATTTCTTTACTTCTTAGCATTGCTAATTGCTTTTGTTCATGTTCCAGTTCTAAAGTCAAAGGGGTTTTGAGTGACCTATTCACAACTCTGCTTTCCCAAGTCATGTTCTTGGAAGGTGAGTTTGCAGAACGTAAGAGTTTCAGGAAATGCTCACACAGCATCGTTGCATAAACGCCTGGAATGGTGCTACCATGAACCAGGGAAAGAAGGCGAGACTGCAGTTCTGAAATGAATGACAAGGATCCCACACAGGATCCCTCCAGGGTGTACTGTCTGGGACAGCAAAAGGCAGGGATTGAGCTCCTCCCTAGAATTTGGAACTGCCAGAGGCCATGCTCTTGGGAAGGTGGGTTGACCTGAGCTGACCCTGCATGTCAGTGACTCAGAGCTTTCCAGGACAGCTGAGTGTTTTTGAAGAGTCCTACTGCCAGAGTAGTCTGGGTTCCTGAAGAAAGAGGCTATCCGAGGGAAGAAAGGCAAAGAAAGCAGACAGGGGAAAAACATGACAAAAAGAGAGGGGTAAATCCACAAGCACAGAGGATCAACAGGGGCCCAGGTGCACCATGCTGATCTCACTTAACATTCACAAGCAAAGGTCTCCCTTTTGACAACTTAGCCTCAATTTACAAGGAAAGAAAGTCAGGGCTGGGCACATGCCTTTAATCCCAGCTACTGGGGAGGCTGAAACAGAAAGATCATAAGTTGGAGGCAGGCCTCGACAACTTGGTGAGATCCTGTCTCAAAAGAAAGAAATCAGAACAAGACTGGGAATGTGGCTCAGTGGAAAAGCACTGCTGGGTTCCTGAGTTCAGTCTCCAGGACTGCAAAGAAAGAGGGGAGGGGAGGGAGGGAATAAAAGGGGAAAGGAAGGGAGCCCTGCTCAGCAGTTGAGGGATTTGCCTCAGATGACTAGCAGCGTTGCTGGAATCCAGAATACTGGGTTTTCACTGCAATGGTGGTTTCTGGACTGAGTGCCAGGGGTTGGGCCACCCATGGAGCCCTGTCATGGTTAGAGGCTAGATACAGAAGACGAAGTATAAGGAAAGAACCTGGGAGCCAAATGAACCAAATCCGGGCCTCCCACCTCCACTTCAACCACTTTTAACCGTTTTACATATTGGGCTTCCTCTTATGCTTCTATTTGAAGTAAGAGTCCTACAGTTTTAAAAGCAGAGAAAAAGGTTTGAAAATCACTGCATCATATCAAGCTGCCTACTTCCCAATTCTGCCTGAGGCTGGCCTTCAGCAGAAAAATAAATCAGTGCTTACAAAAGGCCCACTCTATGCAGAACACCATTGGGGGGTCCCCGATTCCCTGCTCTAATCATTCCAAAGCTGTCTAAAAGGACTTGACTTTTTTCCAACATTACTTGCTGGTGCATCTATATCTACCTGCATCCAGACATCCCACGGCAGGTCAGAGGCTCGGCAGGTACCTCACATGGACCCTGGAAGCACAGGCAGCTCCAGAAGCAGACCCTCCAGCCCTGTGGTCAGTGCTCTGGGGACAAGCCCCAGATCCCACAAGAGCTTTGAACCTGCAGCAGGATACCCTGGGCCTGGTCCCACCTCATGAGGGCATCCCTCGCCTCTGACCTCTGCTTCTTTGGCTATGAAAGGAGCCAAGGTCTTTAATGCTCTGACCTGCAATAATCCATACATAAAAGTGTTGTGTTTCTGTGTTAAGAGAAGGTGAAGGAAAGACCATATTAAGAGTCAATTTGTAGCAAGTTGGAGCTGACAGGTGTCAAAGTCCACGCCCTACAGACACACAGATGCTTATACAGACCCTTCAGACAGATTATTGCTGTAAGTCATGAGTCCCACGGAACAGACGGTAAAAAAGAAAGCAAAGACATCAGGAATGCTGACGTGACTAAGCAGAACGAAACAGAACAGGCCTTTAATTTCCCCCAAGAGAACAGCTCCTTACAACATAAAAGGTCATTTCAGATTTTTGCAAAGCATTTTCAAACTCCAGGGAAGAGGCTCTGTATGGCAGGGAAAGGACGTGTGTGGAAGTTTCTTTACAGTGGTTAGAAAGAAAATAACAGGCACTGGATTTACAGCCAGTCTTCAGGCGATGAATGATTTGTCACCTTCTCCTTCTGGTATTGATTCTTGCCTCAGACAGATGACAAGTGACTGCTGATCAAAGTGCGCGTGTCTTGGTGACTGCTCAGGCTGGTTTGGAACATTCCCCCAGCATGCTGACCCAGGTTTCCTCTGCAAGGCCCAACCTCCTCGGCAAGCTCAGCTGCCTCATCTGCACACATCTGGAAGTCCACCTGGCAGCTCCACCACCCACTTTCCATCATCACAAATCTACGTCAAGCAAACAGAGTGCACACACACCTCAAAAGACAATGCACACACATTTGTTTGAAAGATGCCGCCATCTTCCAGGTATTGCTAATGTCACTATCCAACCATCTCTGGACTCTTACTAATAAAATCACCTACTGACTGAGCATCTACTTTGGCCCAAGAGATTATCTGGTATTATCATTCATCTTTATGATTCCTCTGGTAGTGTGAGACTCTGAGGTTAAATAGTCCAAAGTTACATGGTCAGTGGATCTGACTCTTAACACAGAGGTAACTTGAGGACATCTCACATAGCTAAGTGGAGCTGCTTGTCCACACCTGACTTCCCCCATTCCTTACCCCGTCCTCACGCTCCACTTTAGCCCGGGAGCTGGCAAAGTCACCGAAGCTTTCAAACAGTAGGGGGTCCAGAAATGAAAGAAGCATCGGAAACTCAGGAGCAAGTCAGATAAATTAAGCCTACAGATAGATTTTCATGCCTGACTTTTCCTGAATTTTTGCCCTCTCATTTTTTCCTGAAATTCTACCAGTTAAGTTACTTATATAATTTTTTAAAAAGAAAATGAAAATTGCCTCTTGGAAGTTAAGATGCTAATTACCATTTACTCCTAGCATAAAAGTTCCGTTGGAGAGAGAGACTCTCACCGCAGCAGAGACCACCTGCCCTGCGGATGGAAGTTTTGATTCAGAGTTGAGTGAGTGATTTGGAGATTGACAAAGTACCATGGTGGGACATCTGGGTGCTAGATGGCCTGGGGGACAGAGATCCAGCAAGGAGGCAACCAAAGGCAATGCCAAGGAAATGATTTGTCAATTTCAAAACTGCTCAGCTCTCCTCTCCCTCTTCCTTTCCCTCCCCCCTCTACAGCTTCCAACTCCCCAAACCCAAGTTATAAGTAGTAGGGTTATTAATTAATAAAAGTATGCAAATTTAGTTAAAATGGCACATATGAACCTAGACACTATTTGGAATATTCTTACATAGAAATATGTGATCTGATTCTAAACAAATTGACACCCATTGTGCTTCTAAATATGAGGCTATCAGGAGATATTGTTCACAAGTAGTCACATAAAAGCTAATTACATGTGCTGCAAGGAAGCTTACCAGTGTTGGTGCAAAGGGAAAAGGGGGGAGGGGCACAGAGAATCTGCTTAAAATTTTCATTCCTAATGGAAATTGTTTCCAAATTTAGTTGAAGAGCCCATCATCTCTTCAAGAGCCACTTATATACTGTTCCATTTGAATTATTGGTTTCTCCCCCAAAGTAAGATTCAGTGGAAAAGGTAAGGTAAGTTCATCTAGGACACCAATCTTGCCATCAAGATGGATAAAAAGACTGCATAGAAACAGGATTCGGTATCAGAATAGGAAATTTGCCCACTCACTATTCTTCCCACACCTTTTAAATGCCCACCTAGAAGTCACCTGGACAAACATAAGAACAAATGCAAATGACTGAGCTTGGTAAGAATAAAGTCCAATACCAAGTAGGTACTGTCAGGGTTACTGTGAAGGGCCAGGTGGGCCAAAGAGCTGGAGAGGCCAACAATCTCCAAGAGTCTGCCCTATCCTTGCTGAGTCTGTGGCTTTCCCTGTGGCTATGGCCAGGTCACTATGTGTTATGGCTTTTGCTTCTCTGCCTGAACAACTGAAGGAGACCTTCCCTTGTCATATTCATCCATCTCAGAACTAGGTGGGCCTTTAGAACACTCGGTCTGACTGCTCCATCTTACAGGTGCGAACACTGAGTGCACATTGGTACCATTAGGAAGGAAAGGTCACTCTAATGGTTAGTGTCAAGTCCAACCTAGACCAAGGGGTCCTAATTCTTAAACCAGCACTCTGACACCCTGGAGTCAGCCCAGTAACACCACACAGAGGTGGGAAGGGCCCTGAATGCACAAGCCCAAAACCTTTCAGAGCAGTCTGTCCTCCACCCTCAGGGCAGTAGTCAGTGGACATCTACTTTCTACAGTTTCTACTGTGGAAATAACATGAGCCATATCTGAAACATTTATAAGCCAGCATAATATTAATTCAAAATTTAATCTGCATTTTTTAAATATCTGAATAATTTGCAGACTGAATATTCTGAGTTCTAGTTTATTTACAGGTAGCTTTCACCGACACACATTTAAAATAAAGCCAAGATTACCTACAAGGAAATTCTGCTTAGAACAGCTTAGATTTTAATCAATGCCATGCCACCACAAAAAAAAAAAAAAAAAAAAAAAATCCAGTTTGCTTTGACACCACCGGACAGGATGGGCAGAGGGTGAGCATTTGTATCCCAGCTACTTGGAAGGCTGAGGCAGGAGAATCGCTTGAGTCCAGGAGCTTAAGGATACCCTGGGCAACCTAGCTAGACCCCATCTCAAAAATAAAATAATACCACTGAGTAAATAACTGTCCAATAATCTCTAAAATGACTTGCAACTGGAGATTTCCTAACTGTATTTAGTTGCTGCTTAAGAAAATACACTTCTCAAAGTCTACCCTTTAGGCTGAGAGCTTAATAAATAAGGAAAAGGTAACACACGTGGCTGGCTTGGACTTTGAGACACACATTTGTGTATATAAATGGTTAATTTTAAAACTGGTACTCAATTTGTTTTATTCAAACAGAATTTATCATGTTTTTGAATAAAATGGACAGATGAAAAAATGAGAAAATTTAAAAACCACGGAAATAAGAATTAGTTCCTAGGCATACACATAACAAAAATACTTTTGCCTGTGGACACCACATAGACAGTATCAGGACCCTGAGGGCAAGACAAAAGTCCCTGTGACTCCTGTCTACATTGACATGTGCAGTAGGGACCTGATTCTGTGAGAACTCAGGGAGTCAAAGTGGAAATCTCTAATTTTACCAAGAAAATTACACACAGAATAAAGTCAAATCACCAAGCTATTAAAATTCTAGATAAAGAATTTAAGATTTCATCCTTTAAAATTGTGTGAGACACTTTCCCATGTACACCAAAATCTAAGGCCTCCTTCATATTAAAAAAAAAAAAAAATTTGATTTTTGGATGAAAGAAGAAGAAAGCAAATTATCAAAGTATGTTGACAGGCGTAATGAGACCTTGAATAATTTGGCAAAAATTCAAGTTTGGTTGGTTTATTTTTCTCTTTCTCTCTTCTCTCTCCCCCTACCCCAACTCTTTTTCAGGAGGAAAAGTTTATAGTTGGGAATTGGTAGAATATAAGGGGAAACAGTAGAATATGGAAGGAAGCAGAGGAGGTAATACTTGGAGTTGACCTCTGCAGAAAAGGGTAGTTTAAAGAGGGAGGGAGTGTTTTAGAGTCAACTTGGCCATTAAACTGGTTTTTCTGTCGGCTCGATTTCTGCCATGCTAGGGATCAGACCCTGGGCCTTGCGCATGCCAGGCAAGCACTCTGCCACTGGGCTCTGCCTCCAGCCCAAACTGTCTTGATTTCTGAAAAAATAAATAACTTCTGTGTGCATTAAGGTTCTCATGTGAAATGAATATTAAAGAAAAAAAAAACACGGAAAAGTGGTTTTGAACTCTTAATGATCTGATTAAAATAGCTAGTTTCATAAAGACATGCTTGAGTTCAGTTATGGCCCACAGTCTCTATTGAAGGAAGGAAATATAAAACGTATTTCTAAGAATCTCACTTAAAAATTTTAACCTTTTCATCATGACAGCTCTTTGAGCGTCAGCCCTTTGCCATCTCAGCTCCCAAAGTCGCTCCTTTTCCCCACTTTCTGTTCTCACGCCAAGCAAACACTGTGCTTGAGGATGTCCTCATCATCCTCACAGAGGATGTCTCTTCTGCGGAACATGGAGAGAACACTCTCAGAAAATCCTGGGAGGCACACAGCACAAAGTCCACTCAAATATGTGCAACCACGCCCCATCTTCCCCTTCCTATCTAGGGAATCTACCTGAAATACTACCTGTTCCTAACAAAAGTCCTGAACGTCTTGCTTCGGGAGCTCATCCTGTGCTATCAACTGCTCCCTGCTCCCCGCCCCCAGCAATATTCCCGGTCCATTCTACTTACCTATCTCCCTATCAGAATGTCAACTCTTGAGAACAAAGGCCTGGTGATGTTCAGGTCTGTCACCTACTTTGTTTCTAGTTCCTAACACAGTAGCTGGCACACAGTGAGCTTCTTGAATGAGTAAGAAAAAGATGTTTCGGAAAACAGAGGCCTGGATAAATGTGCACATAGGGGAATGCAATTCATTTCAGGAAAATTCTCATGCCAAAGCAAGTCAAAACTTACAGTGCGGAAGAGACCTCAGAGATCATCTGGGCCAACCCCCTCATTTTCCCGACGCCAAGGAATCTTGGCACAGTGCCCCCTTAAATATAAAAGAACATTTCAGAAAACATAAAAGAATATTAGGAAAAGCAAACACTCTCTCCTAATAAATGAAGATTCCAGCCCACACAATCTGCAAGTGGAACTTAAATAATTAAAATTTTCACAGTGCTAATTTTATTTGGCCTTTATTAGTGCCTTCAAGTAAGCCCACCCATTACCTAGCAGTGTCAAATCTACATCTTCTGGGCTCTATTACTTAGTATGTAAATCAGGCAGAGAGTCTCCCTTGGTCTCCAGGCTGCAGTTCTCTAGCCTTTCCATGCTCATTAGCACCTCCAACAGAAGGCAGAGGAAATGAAACTCCAATTTATCAATGTCAACTGTTGAACCAGCAAATTGCATCAGTCCCGCCCCCACATGGAAGTGTTTGGACAATTCTGAATCAACAAGATGTTGGCAGCTGTGTTCCTATGGTTCAGTAATTGCATTGTTTCCTACTGTGCTCTATGGGTTGTGAAATGAATTTATTAAATAACTTACACAAAGGGAGTGAGGTGGGGGCTAGCAGCAGCAGCTCTGGGCTGGTGTCAAGGAGACTGTCTTCATCCTCCCCCACTTTGACCGCTGGCCCGGACTCCAGTTTTTCTGGGCTTCAGGCTCCTAATCTGTTCAAGAGGACAATAATTCTGTCCTGGGTAGTAGGAAAATCTCTAGCACCATAACTGTGTGCTTTTCCTCTCATACAGAGCTTTAACATGAATTATATTCTCTGTGTACTGGAATCTAGCATGCTTAATTTCCAACAAATTACACCCTTTGAGAATAACATCCATGACAAAATGTGGTCCACAGTGTTTGAGAGGATATGTATCTGTAAGTCTAACTGGCCACTTACTACTGCATGGCAGGGGTCAGGAAAGGAGAATCAAGTCAACGCACATGATGCACAGAATGGAGGGATTTAAACACAGTGTGAAAACCAGTTCTCTAGTCCTTGGTGTGTTTGTCAGTTAATGTTCTGCCAGTTACCTCAGGCTATTAAAACCAGTTGGTCTTGTAAACCCAGTGACTAGGGAGGGTAAGGAAAGAGGATCCTGAGTCCAAAGCCAGCTTTAGCAAAAGCGAGGCACTAAGCAACTCAGTGAGCTCCTACCTCTAAATAAAATACAAAATAGGGCTGGGGATATGGCTCAGTGGTCAAGTGCCCCTAAGTGAAAAAACAGACAAGTCAGCGTTTTGTAAATATAGGCTCATACTGACTACGTGACAGAATAAAAAGTATTTTCAAGTGAAGATGGAAAATTTAACTTGGTACATCATTGCAAATGTAAATGGGGGGGGCGGGAAATGAATAAGTTTAATAAAAGTCAACCCTAAAGCTAGTGACCTTATTTTGTTTAGCTTTAAACCACTGCCTTAGAGGGCAGTTGGTGATTACAGAGAATGCCCAGAAAGTTGTCCTTCTTGGGGGCTGCTGGGCAGTCTCCCTGCCTCTCTGGTTTTGGTCAAACCCTAAATAGTACATGGTCTCTTGCTTGTTGGAATTTTTTTTTTTTTTTTTTTTCAGAAAAAACAGGCTGAGTGAAGATGTGACTGGGGAGGGCAGCTTCCTTTCAATTGGGAGCAGGGCAGACCCCAGTCTGGGCCTTGCTGAGGCTGACCGAGAACTTCTGATCCTCCTGCCTCAGTCTCAAGCCACTGGGAATACAGAAGTGCAACAGTCTGCTGGGCTCGAACTGCATTTTTAAAAGAAGGTGAATTACATTGTGTTTAAGTTTCAATATAAGTTTTTATTTTTGATATTTTATTTTTTATTTCATTGGTTCTTCTTAGTTATACATGATGGTAGAATCCATTTTGATAAAATTATATAAGCATAGGATATATCTTATTCTAATTAGAATCCCCATTCTTGTAGGTGAGCATGATGGTGAGGTTCACATATGTAATCTCATGTGTAGAGAGGAAAATTAGGTTAGATTTATTATACTGTCTTTCCTGTTCCTATCCCTTCTTCCTTCCCTTTCCTTTGCCTAATTTACTGAACTTCTCTTCTTCCCCTCCCCCACTTTATTGTGATTTAGCTTCCACATATCAGTGAAAACATTCAACCTTTGGCTTTTTGGGATTGGCTTATTTCATTTAGCATGACAGTCTCTAGCTACATCCATTTACTGGCAAATGTCATAAAGTCATTCCTATTTATGGCAGAGTAATATACCAACATTTCTTTGTCCATTCACCTTTTGATGGGCATCTAGGTTGGTTCCATAGCTTAGCTATTATGAATTGAGCTGCTATAAACACTAATGTTACTGGGTCACTGTAGTATGCTAATTTTAAGTCCTTTGATTATATACCAAGGAGTGGTATAACTGGGTCAAATGGTGGTTCCCATTCTCTGCACCTACTAGAAGAAAAGGTAGGACTTCAACATATTGGCACAGAAACTAACCTCCTGAACAAGACTCCTAAAAAGCACAAGAAACGAAATTTAAAAATCAATAAATGGGTTGATATCAAACTAAAAAGCTTCTTCTCGGCGGAAGAAACAATCAAGAGCATGAGCCAGCCACTCAGGAGGTAAAGCAGGAGGATTGCAAACTGGAGGCCAGTCTGGGCAACTTAGCAAGATCCAGTCTCGAAATAAGTATTAAAAGGGCTGGGAAGGTGACTCTGTGGTAAAGCACCCCTGAGTTCAATCCCTGATACTCTCAAATGGAGTTTGATGAGTTTGACAAAGGTATAAAGTGCATAAAACCACCACAATAAAGACACAGATTTCCAATACCCCAAATATTAACCCAAAAAGTTGTCTTATAACCTCTGCAATCAATTCCCTTTGTAGGCCCCAGGCAAACTCTGATGTGATTTGTCCCTGTAGTTTTGGTATTTCCCAAATGACACATAAATGTTGCAGTATTTCATGGCTGGCTTCTTTCACTTAGCATGGTGCTTTTAAGAGTCATCCACTTTGTTGATTTAACAATACCTTGCCTCTTTTTATTGCTGAGTAGAATCCCACTGAATGTATATCTTGCAGTTTAGCCATTCACCAGGTTTTTGCCAATATGAATACAGTTGCTATAAACACGTGCGTATAGACCTTTGTGCAGAAACAAATTCCACTCCTTAGGTAAACAATTAGGAGTTCGATAGCTGCACTAAGTGTGTAGTGTACGTTTAATATATTTATAAAGAGGTTATGCCACTATTTTCCAAAAGGTTATCCTATTTTAAATTTCTACCCACCCAGGAAGGACTGGCTGATATTCTAGATAGCCTCCAATGATGACTATTATTTCTCTGACAAATCAATATCCCATCTGAAGAATTTTGTGGAACAGAGGCCCTATGAAATGCAGCTCAGTATCATCCCTCCACAGCACCAAGGAGAGATGCAAAGTAAATTCATGAACTCAATATTGAAAGCCCTTCCAGCTTTGATAGGTTACCCAAAACACCAGAATGTGAAAGAATAGAGTTCCCTGCACACTGCTACAAAGAGCTCATTGCACTTCCTGCTAGAGTCACCAGGTTCAAGAGTTCCCTCTCAACATGTCCTGTTGGCTTACTCATTCTCTGTTTATAATATATGTGTGTGTAGATAAACATACAGGCAGAAACAGAGATTGATTCATAGACAAATAAAGCAGACACACTCCTTTCTTGTGGAGCTGTGGTCTGATTTGTTCCTCTTGACTGATGCATAGGGGCACCAGGGATGCAAGTTTCACCAGGAGCAAAAAAAAAAAAGGCAGAGTGTTGGGGCCAGCATCTGAGCTCTTAGCTTGGCAGCATTTGTGAGATTGTTCCAGCTATAATTTTCATTTTATTCAGGGAAAAATATCTTCTGGGTCTAGAGCTTGCCTGAGTGCTAATGCCTCGAGGGTGTGAGTAAGAGGGAGAGAGAACTGAGGCGGGGTAGTGGGGTAGCAGCGGAGATGCTGGTGAGTGTCTGAGCTCTGAAAAATGCATTGACATGTTTCATTTTAAGCACTTGTTTGGTTTCCAGCCCATCCTGGCCACTACCTGGCCACTGTGAGAACCCAGTTGTTGCTATCTGAAACCTGACCTTCACTGTGAAGCTCACAGCTGCAGCCAGCAACCCATCTAATAATTAATGAATGAACTCTTGTCTGCTGCATACCTCCCTCTCCGTAAGTCTCTTTATGATGCAGCCTGCTTCGTGTCCCCAGTTTCTTCTCCCCAGACCATCTGCCAAATGAAGGAGGAGGTGAGTATACTTTGAGAAGGAAGAAGATGTAGTTACAGTGTAGTCCTAGAGATGGTGCTATAGAGACCTGCCTGCTATTCAAAGTGTTGTCCATGAACCAGGAGAGCAAGTGTACCATCTGGGAGCTTGTGAGAATGCAGAATCTCAAGACCATTCAAGACCTACTGAATCAGAATCTGTATTTCAACAGGAGACCTGGGGGATTTGTAGGCACATTAAAGTTTCAGAAATGCTAGAATGGGACATAAATCACAAAGAGTTTTCATTCATTCAATTTAAGAATGGCCTAAGGGTATGAAACGGCCAAGCCAAGCAGAACAGAACTATGCAGGAAAGGCAGGGAGGTGTGAAAGAAATGGCCAGCCCCCGAAGACTTCACCTCCCAACACGGTGCCCTGTGTAATGCCCTCCCGCATTGAGTCAGGGTGGGCCTACATGGCAATTTGATGTGCAGAAGTGATAGGATGATGCAAGGTCATAAGAGGCATTTTGATATTTTACTTGCCTAGGTCCCCTGGGTCACTTGCTAAGGAAAAGCCAGTCACTGCCACTGTGTCATGGCCCTTTCCAGGAACTTTGTGGCAAGGTTTCCATGGGGAGGGACTGAGGCCTCCACTGGGGCCACACCAGTGGTGGACCCTACAGCACCAAACATCCAGATGGCAGCAGCCAGTCAACCTCTTAACTGCAGCCTTGTGAGACCCCAAACCAGAACTACCCACCAAGCCCCTTCTAAATGCCTGACCCCCCAAAACTGTAAGATGATACATGGTTAACCTGGTCACTTCATAGTAAATAACTAGTACAAGAACAGAGAGCTGAATCTGGAATGAGATTCCCTCAACTCACAGTGACTCCCAATAGTCACATCACCTTCTTAAGTGTCTCTGATGACTCATCTATAAAAGGAACAACTCCATTCATCAAATCTTTGACACTTTCTGAATATTAGATGCACCATTATTTTATGTTCAGAAAAAAAATTAAACTCAGACAGCATCAATTCTAAGATATGTACTAATGTTAGAGATGTAAAACTGTGGGAAAATGTGCATCTTAAAATCAATAAAATACTATTATTATACTTGTTCTGCTACCACACTGAGATGTTGTAAGAATCAATGGACTCACAGAGGAGAAGGCACCTGCAAAGAACTGCTGGGCAGCATCCAGAAGCACCACAGCTTGAGAAGGGGAAATGACATTATGGCTGTGCAGGCCAGCTAATTAAACTGGCACTGCTGGGTTTCACCGTCTCACTTCCAATGCTATTGCCTCAGGCTCCTATCACAAGTTACACTCAAAGTGGCTGCTGCAAAGACCAAGGGAGGAAAAAAGAGTCAAGGAAAAGGTTCGACTTGATGCATTTCTTAACTATACACAGAGACCCCTACCTAGAGACTTTGATTCACTGAGCCTGGGGAGGGCATCAGAATCTGTATTTTAATAAGAGTCCTACACAGTTCTTAAGAACATACAAGTTTTGAAACACTGATCTAAGCAACATAATGACCATCCACTTACTGACAGCATTCTTTGCATCAGGTCATTGAAATCTGCACACCTGAATGAACTTAACTACGTGTCCATATAAAAATGTCTTCAACTAAGGATAAGGTTTTACTTAAGGTCGATGCAAAAAACTTGTCTTACCAAGGAGAGTTTGCCATTGGCTTGAAAACTTACTGAAGTAATGGCAAATTACACTGTTCAGCACTGGTAACATCAGTATCTGCACAGTAAGTATATTAAAGACCGTATCTCCCAACAAGCTGATATGTATCCTTTTCATCCACCAATAAAAGTCGTCAGGCAACCATATTTTTCTTTTTTTTGCTTAGACTGCCAGTAATATTCCATCTGAAATTCAGATCCCTGAACAGTAATACTTACTGTAGCTATCTACTTAGTTCCAATAAAACCCACTAGCTGCTACATTAACCTTCGTGTGAAGGTTTTGGCTTTGCCCTTGTATTTTAATGACCATATTTTGTGAAGTCTTTTTTCTTAAGACTTTCCTTTTAGAAGTAGGTCAGGAACAAATGTTTAAATCAATAATGTTTGTTTGGTGTTTTGTTGTTTCAAATCATGTTTGTACTAAAGGACCACAGCCCGGTTTCTAGTACTTCTCCCTCAAGCTGCTGGGCTTGCCTCCTCTCAAGCCAATCCCTTGGCCAGCAGGTAGAACACCGCAGGAATGCCAACCTACCTTTGGCAAGGAAAACACGTCCGACTAAAGCCGAAGGTAAAAGAATAAACAAAAAAGAACGTTACAGCAGCTCCTCCTAAGCTCTTCCTATCTCTCCTGAGGACATCTGACTCAACTATGAAGCACACTCAGGCCATTAACATCTTTCTCTACAAAAGAAAGCAAAAGTGGAACAAAACAAAACAATTTCCCCTTCATTTTTAAACCTCTCACTTGGATGCCTTCAGTTCCGCAACAGAAACTCATCCTTGACCTGATCTAAACATTCCACAAGCTGTAATAATTAAGTCGCTGGCCCTCTGCTGTGAAAGGGCACATTCTGACAGGTGGAAAACCAAGCCAGAGCAGAGACAGTTCTTAACTTTCTCAGCCTCACTGAGCAAGGATTTCTGTCTTCAACCTTCAAATCTACCCTGGAGGTCTGGGTGCACATGAGGTCTCAAAAGGACATGACTAGCACTAGGGATGTAACTCAGTGGTAGAGTGCTTGCCTAGCATGCATGAGACCCTGGGTTTGATCACAGTCCTGGGGGCGGGGGCGGGAAAGCAACAGTGAGAGAGCAAGAGAGAACATTATTAAGTTGTCAGTGCTTTACAGTGTGAAGTAGCATAACTGTTGGCCAAATGAATATTTTCAATCTCTGTAAATTGTTTTCATAGCAGTCTGGTTGCCCAGGCTAACTTCACCCCTTCTCCTTTGGTGAATGGTGTTTCCTCCATGAAGTCCTCCAGACCCCAATCTCCTCCTGTGAAGGTCAACTGCATGCTCATCTGTATTCCCATGACACTCAAAACAGGGCACCACATGTTGTCTCCTATTTTTCTCTGTTGCTGGACCTCACTGTGGAGGTCAATGACCCCAGTTCATTCACCCTCCGGTTGCAGGACCCTTCAGATTGCCTGGCACATGGGAAGTGCCCAATTTGTGTGAGTGTGTAAATCTGGTTCAGTGACTCTGAGGTCCCTCAGAATCTCTGACTCAAATTCAATCATAACAAACAAGGACACAAGGTTCAAGGAACTGAAGTGATTTTTCCAGTGATACAAAATAACAGGATAAGTAATAATAATAATAATAGACCCCCAAAAAAGATCAAAATCCAAATTCTTTCATCCTAATCCACTGCTTTTCCATTATGCCATCTCTCTGCACTAGCTGTTCCCTCTGCCGGGTCACTGTCTTCTGGCTCCACCTCCAACCTTCTCAATTTAGCCCTCACCCCTCACTTCTCAGCCAAGAAGCAGGTCCTCAGGGAAGCCCTCCAGCCTGGGCAGGCTCCTGCATTATCTGCTTCTATTACCTCCTAGACTCGTATTCCTTCCTTTGGAGAATTTATCCAACTCTCAAACATTCAAAGTGAAATTATTTTATTAAAGCCTATTTTTCTCACTAAAATATAAACTCCCTGAGAGTAGGGACCATAATTTTTGCTATCTTTTGTTCACTGCTAAACTCCTGTTGCCTGGCACAGGGTGCCGCTCTCAATTCATGTTGAATGAATAAATCATTTAGGAAATCGAGAGTGTGTCCGTGGCATAAACATTCTCTCTCATGAATAGCAGAGCTACAGAAAAAAGTGGCAAGTCATTCTTGTACAGTGAAAGACATCTCTATTTTTCCATTAGTATAATTTACCTTATAAATAACACCTAGCTGACATTGAAACTCAGTCTAGGTTTCAGACTCTGGGAAAGATCTGGGCAGCTTTTCTCTTTCAGTGGTTTCACAACAAGGAAGTACCAGCAATTCCGTTGTGAGAATAAGACAAACTGGGAATGCCAAGGTGATGCTACAGAATTTCATTCCCGGGACAGGTAGAAACATCCATTGGATTAAAATATTTCAACAGACTCTTAGTTTTAAAACCACTGTCATCAGGAACAATTTCCAGTACTAACTGAGAAATTAAACTAAAAGAAACAAATGGATCATTCCTATTGTCTGTTTCTATACCAATGTGTTTAAATATAACCAACTCAGCCAACTTACCAATGAATTAACCTTGATCCTACAACTCATGGTGAGAAACCAACCTTCTCTGTGAGATCAAGAAGATTGAAAACAGCCTTCCTTCCGACAAAAAGCTTTTGATTACAGAATTTCACTATTTTTAGGTTGTTCTTAGCACATTCCCAGCCTCCCATCACAGCCTCCCTCCTTGGGGCTTTGAAAAAAATGTCATACCACTCTTTTGTTGGGGCATCTGCAAGGTGTTAAGGGCGAGGCAACTGAGGTCAGAGATGCAGCTTTGTGCTCTGATTGCTCCTGCAGTGGGTGCAGCTGGGTTATAAATCAAGACATCTAATTAGAAGTATAGTTCAATCCCTCTCTGGACTTCATCTTCATCAACATTAAATAAGGGGCATCACTCAAAGTTTCCTTCATCCTTTAGTAGCATTATATGACTGTAACTTTGACTTCACATAGTACACAGAAATCTCAGAGTTGATCTCCAGAACAGCAGGGAAAGGATTCAGCATCTTTAGGGGTTCATTTTATTTTACCACTGCTATAGAGATACCAGGGTGCCCAGCATCCACCCTAAGTCATTGCTTCATGTGAACCCTAACACCCAAAGACCATCTGGATGCTTCCTATCAGCTGAACTGTGTTCCCCTAAAATTCAAAATGTTGAAACCCTAACCCCCAGGACCTCAGAATGTGACTATATTAGAGTTAAGGCCTTTAAAAGATGTGATTAAGGTAACGCGAGGTTGTTGGGGTGGGCCCTGATGCAATCTGACTGGCGTCATAGGAAATCTAGACACATGGAAAGACTCAGGGCTGTGTGTGCAGAGGAAAAGCCAGGCAACCACACATTAAGGAGGCCATCTGCAAGCCAAGGATCACCTGTACTGAAGACTTCTGGCCTCTAGAACAACGAGAAAATTGCTGTCATTTAAACCACCCTGTCTATGAAATTTCATGGTAGTCTGAACAAACTAATATGATAGTGAATAGATTTATCCATGTAGATGCGAAGTTGGAAAAATTACTCTTTAATGAACAGATACTTATTCTAGAACTAGAATGTAACTCTGCTGAGGTGACCCAGTCACTTAGTGCCAGAGAGGCACCTGCACAGAGCTCATGGGGAAAATAGGTGCCTGTGGTCACCTGAATTCATTCCTACTTTTTTTTTTTTAAATGCAGATCATACAGGACATTGAAACATTCAGTGTGACATCCTAAAGGTAAACATCAGAGACCAGACCCAGGGCAGTCAGAATGCTTGAAGAACCCATTTTAAGTTAGGATTTACAGCGTTTCATTGAAAAACTAAAATCACATTCAAAATATGCCATGTTTGTACCCACAACTGTGTCCACCTCTGTTAACAGAGAAAAAACAGGACTTCCCTCTAGACAGCCAACAGGCTTCCTCCTGAGAATGTTCTCATGGCTACTTACTCTCTTCTGGGTTCCTCTCCTTCCCAAAGGGATGCTCTGAAGTCCGTACACATAGAGAGACATGCACACATAAACAAGCCTGTTTCTCAGAACACCTCCAGGCATTAGCTGGGCACGGTGGGGCACACCTGTAATCCCAGTAACTCAAGAGGCAGAGGCAGAAGGATCACAAGTTCAAGCTTTGGTAACTTAGCAAGACCCTGTCTCAAAACAAAAAACCAAAAGGGCCCAAGGTAGGGTACTGATCCAAGTTCCAGCAGGGCAAAAAACAAATGAACAGCAACAATTCCAAACATAAACTCAATGGTGGCACTGCAACCTGTCTCACTCTTGGCTCCTGGTCACTTTCAATGCCTGGACAGGTCCCCATGCTTAGTGTGACGTGCACTCCATGCCAAGCACACAGTAGGGCTCAAAGGGAGAACCAGCTTGCAATGGTTCATGATTCCCAGACATAAGGATGACCCCCTGAAAGAGAACTAGAGGGCAACCACCCCAGAGTGGACCTTGACTATCAGAACTGAACGATGGAAAAAAGAAAGTTTCCTTTTGGTGGTTCTCAAATAATATTTCTTGGATAAGTTTGCATTGTCTGCATTGGAATCACCTCAAGAGTCTTTCAAAAAATGTGAATTTCAAACCCCATCCTAGGATATTCCATTTTGTGAGTCAGGGTGATGTAAGGGATTCTATGATTTTCAAATGATTCCCAGGTGATTATCTAATTTAGGAAACACTCAAACCTGCTATACATTTTTCAAAGTTGAAAGAAAACAACTAAGAAGTAGCTGTCAGAAACATGTGCTCTGTGAGGTGCTAATGCATCTATTTCTATATTAGTGATGTATAATTACCTAACCGAGCACCCCAAAAAAACAAACATTTCTTATCTTTCAATCTGTGTAGCTGGAAGTCCAGGAGGGTGGGGTGGGGAGTTGGGTATCACTGGCTCAAGATCTCCTGGGAGGCTCCAGTGGAGTCTTTGGCAGGGGCTGTCATTCATCTGAAGTCTTGACTGGGGCAGAAATACCCTTTCACAAGTTGTTGACCAAAGGCTTCAGTTGCTCACTGGAGGCTGGCAGAGACTTTAGTTCTTCACTGCATGAGCTTCTACACAGGCCATCTCAAGGGTCCTCAGGACAGCATCTGCCTTCCCCCAGAGTAAGTGATCCAAGAAGAGCAAGGAGAAAGCCAGGCACTTACTACAGTCTAGTCTCCAAAGTTGCCACTGTCACTTCCTGTTTCCTCTACTCATTAAAAGCAAGTCACTAAGTCCATAAGTTAGAATAACAGGCTCCATCTTTTGATGGGAGTGTCAAAGAACCTGTGGACATATTTTAAGCTTTTATTTTATGCTTCTGTCATGCCAAGAATAAAGTAGAAATGAATGCTTAAAAACAACAACAAATAACACACAGGTGGCCCTGACTCTGCCCTCATGGAATCCATGGGTAGCAGCAGAAGCAGAAAAGTGAAGCAGAGTACTCAATATATCATTCTCCTTTCCCGAAGCCAAGCTGTGAATGACCAGTCAGTGGTATACTGAATTAGAAGTCAAATGGCTTGGATTCGAGAATCTGGTTTCCTATGTCTGCATTAGTCTTCCTCCCTCACAGAGTGAGAATTTCTGGTGACCTCATAGCAGTAAGGGGGTAGGGCATGTGGGACAGGGATTCTGTGAGTGCTGAGGAAGATAAAATCCATGACAGTGCCAGACAAATAGCTAAGTGCTGTACACAATTATGATTACTAGCAGGGCTGTTATAAGCCAGGGGACTCATAGAGGAAAATGAAGTGATCACCCTCGGCTCAGGTGACCTTAATCCCTTTTGCATGGACCTTCTCTTTTTGATCTGTGCACCTTCCTTCTGATGCAAAACAGCCTTTTGCAACTCAAGAAGAAAATTCCACATACAGGAGCACATATCTTCCAACTCCAAACTGTTTCCTTGCTGGTGGAGCTGCCCCCCACCCCACTTGGCCTGGTGGGTCCTATGAAATGTACCTGAACTAACTGTCCAGAGCTGTCTATTCATGTAAGTCCTCTTGAGTACTTGCAGCTCCTCTCTGTCCACTGATATTGAAAGTGAGAGAAAAAAAGGAACTGCAAGTAAATATGGAAGTTACTAGAAATATTTGGTACTTGCAAGTATGTTTACACACAGAAATTTAAGTATTATTGATCTACATATAGGTGAGAAATATGCAAAAGTTCTAATGTTACATAATTCTGTCATCAGAAGGGGAGCTTCCTCAGGGTTCCGGAGAAAAGAGTTTGACTCAAAATATACCTGCTAAAGAAAAAATCTACACAGAAAACCACCCCATAACCACCCAGGAACATGGAAGGGTCTGAGGAAGCAGTTCTCAATTTTTTTTTTTTTTCCCAATCTCCTCTCCATCTTCTACCCACTGGTTCATTCAAAAGCTTTAATGAGATTCAAGAAATTCCAGTTTTGAGGAAGCTCATTGTGATGAAGCATTTACCATGAAGCTACATCATGACCACTGCAGGTAAAAAAAAAAAAATGGAAAAAGTAAAAAGCATACCCATGCAGAGGCCAGAAAGAATCCTGAAAAACAATTTTCCATAATCCTCCAACTTTGGGGGAACATATTTGAAAACAAAATTTCCAAAAAATATATCCTTAACCAATAAGTAAAATATCCAAGAAACATTACAAGAGTAAGTTCTAAAGTCTCCTGCAGACATGAAAGATGATCATGAGAGAACACAAAAACTCAGGGTGTTCAAGTTTTAGAAAGCCACCTGCAGCGCCCCTTTTTGCAGAGTATAAAGGGTGAGAGCCTGAAATTAGAAACACACACGCATTCCACATTTTCAAAGTAAAATAAAGGGGCCACAGTTTTGTTCCAAATGAAAAAGAAAATCAAAGAGACTTTATTGAATTCAATCAGCTAACTTTGTGCTTGAGGAACAGCATGGACTTTTTTTTTTCTTTCTTTTCTTTCTGCTTTTCTAGAGTCTCTCTGAAGCTAAGTCACAGTATCTAGAAGGGTTTACTGGGAAGTATTTCAGTTTAGATTACAGCCCAATCCCACCAGGCTCCAGAGGACCCAGAGCCTGTTTACAAGAGCCTTACCTCTTTAGGACAAAAAAGTCCCCTCCCACCACAAGAAGTTTCTGACTGTCCCCAGATGACCTTTAGAAAAAAAAGAAAGAAAAAAAAAAAAAAAAAAACAAAGGAAATGTGGCTCCCCTGTGAGCCTCTTATGCGCCCTTGTTCAGTAGGACAGTCAAATCAGAGGCTTTGGACAGGCCACTGAGGAATAGATACGGCCAGGAATCTGGGGTTTGGGTTGGTTAAAGCGCTTCTTAGAACTTCTCCTCTCTTGGAATTGTTATACACACATACTTCTCTGTACCTCTTGGGTGCCACCAAGTTGTTCCTCTTCATATCACCAAGGCTGACAGGAAGCAGGGAGAAGAAAATACTTCTCAAAATCAAAATCAGCACAGCACTTTAACACGGAAAGAACACATGTTTTAGATCAGAAAACCCTAGGAGTGGATTCACACTCTGTCACTTAGTGAATAAATGACCTAGATAAACAACCCTTTGGGTCCTTAGTTTCTACAACTTGTTTAAAAAACAACAACAAACAGATTACTGTGATGAGAAAATAAACATCTCCATGAAACGCACTTCCTACGAAACAGGGAGCCGTAAGTAAGCGAGTCCAGAGTCTGATGTCTGATTCCCAGCACTTCCCAGGCTGAGTGGAAAACAGAACAGATGCATGCAGAAGACAGGGCAGGGTCCCCCGTGACCCCACCTTCCACCATTCACACTCTGAGCTATCACCTCCCACAGTGTGTCAGTGTCTGTCAGGGTGCCGAGCAGGAGTTTTGACTTCCACAGTTTGGTGACAAAAGGCACTGCAGTTTCCATCTTGGTCCTCTGCCTGTCTCTCCACATCACTCCCTGTGGAAGATCCAGCGGCCATATCACTGAGCAACCCTACCAACAGGACCAAGCGGAGAGAACTGGTTCCTGCCCAGAGCCTCATGAGCAAGCTTCGGCACGTGTCCTCCAGCCCCAGTCAAGCCATCAGAAGACTGCAGCCCCTGTGGACAGCTTGCCTGAGGCCTCAGGAGGAACCAGAGCCATCGACACCAGCTAAGTCACTCCCAGATGCCTGATCCTCAGAACCCGTGGAAGATACTGCGTTTGCGTTTTAATGTCACAGATAATCTGCTACACCACAATAGAAAACTAAAGCACTAGGCTACTTTAAGAGTTGCAAGGGTTAGGAGAGGAAGAAACCCCTGAAGGCTGGGGGTTCTCCATCAAAGAAGTTGAGAGTTGCTGGAGGAAGGCTTGTTTGTGAGAGATGGTGCAGGGGCGATGTGCTGCAGACACGAGACATCGAACCAGATGGAGACGCAGGCAAGACAAACAATGCAGCAGCGTGTTGTGGCCATGGATCCTGGACAGGCTGTCTACACTGATCCAGGCACATGAGGGTCCTTGAGCGAAGGGTTGATTGACGGTAACCAGGACTAAGCTCCCCACTGGTGGGACATATAAGATGGGAAGGCAGTGTAAAACCAGAAGCAAGGTCAAATGGGAACCCACTGTAGGGACCCAAGAGAGGAAAGAAGTAGCTGAAGTAGAGCATAGCTAAAAGAGGAATGGAGGGGGGCAGGGAGGGAGAAAGGGGTGGGGGGGGGGGGGGGGGGGGGGAGAGAGGGGGGGAGGGGGGTGGGGGGGGAGGGAGGGAGAGAGAGAGAGAGAAGGGAGGGAGGCAGAAGCACAGCATGAACATGGCCTACGAGGCCCACCACCAGCCTCCCACAGCTACCTGTCAAGTCTGAGGTTTCTGAACACTTACTTGGTCATTTAATCTGCGTGCACATTTAATTACAAGCTTGAGGACAAAGCTACCACAGGACACACTTTTCAGTGAAAGCCCCACCATTCATGCATTTAACATGCTGTTCCGGTACACAACACACTGCGGGACAAAATTAATGTCATAAATATTGCGAATGTTATAGACGCAAAATTATAGTAAACGAGTAAGCTCCATTTCTTCTTAAATCATCTCGAACACAGATCTGACTCCAGATTACACTGTTATCTTTAATAAAGTCAACTAATAATAAGAAAAGAGGACATGCTATGGAGGAAATACAGAGAAAATTCAAAGCACAATCCTTTACAGGAGTGACAGGTCTGAGGAGGAAAACCCTGAGGAACAATATTAACAATATCAATCTCATCAAGATATCCTGTTACAAGAGAAAAACCATCCAGATGCCAACAGAGTCAAAAAACATTTAGATCCTGGGGCCTCTGGTGTTCATTGGGAAATAGACACTGTCCAGTTACTCAGAGGTTGTAGAATCTGCTGCCCATGTTAAATGCAATCAGGGTCAATCTAGCAAAACTTTAGAAGGAGAAATGATACAAGGTCCTGCCCTCTGACACACGCACTTTGACCTACAGAAGCCTTGAGGGTCTGGAAGGAAAGAAGCAATATGCCTTTGAGCCAAAAAGACTGCCTGCAGCCTTTCCTTCCTAGAAAGGTTAGTGCCAGCTTTTGCATGCAGGGAAAGACCTTTAGTGGATGCTCAATTTCCAGTGAGGGAAACTGAGGCTAAGAAAGTTAAAGCTACAGGCTTAAATCACACAGCCAGGACATTTGGTCAGGACTGGCACCCAGGTTTCCTAGGAGAACAATGTGATTCATCCCTGGTCCAGGAGAGGCTCAATCCCCCACATCGGTAGCTTGCTAAAGGATTCACTGTCACTTAGTTCTGTCAATGGACTACACAAGACACTGGTGGAAGAGAGTTCCTTCCTGCCTTTGACATGTCAGAGTGGAATGCTGCTCAGGTTTCCTGTGAAGGACAGGTAATAAGAACCCAGCTTTAGTAACCTGTGTTTCTTTTCCTATGCTATGATCAGACAAGGGGCTTGTCAGCTCAGCTCTGCTAACAGCATGCTGTGCTGCAACCAAGGAAGAAGCTAAGCACTCTTCTAGATTCAAAAGCAGTGGAGGCAGGGACATTTGCTCAGGAAAATTGGATGTGATAAATTCACAGATATATAAGCATCTCTCTACCGGCGAAATGGTGAAGTATGTCAAAGGAAGTGTACACAGAATATACATACACACAAGAAGAAAGCTGGGTCAGGAAAGAAAGAGTCCCCCGACCCACCCATAAGCTGTAACAGAAAACCTGTATGTCCTGGCTTCCCCACTTACCAGTCACGAAACCTGCGGATCACTTCACTTTTCACCAACTTTAAAACCCAAGTGTATGCCCTCTTCTTTGTCTGCCTGTCAAGAAGATTGCAAGAGAGAAGTGCCAACACAGTCCCCTGCACAGGCTTGTAGACAGCCATGGCCCTGCTCCCTCAGCGGGACAAGAAGCCTGCAGGAGCTCACCCCCATTTGCATGCTGAGTCCCACAGTGCAGAGGTGGCCAGGCCTCAGGTCTTCCTGGCTGCTTCTCACCTACCTTGCTTACTTCCCCTGGGACTAGAAGTATGCTGTCGTTGATTTCTGCTCAACCTTGTTCTTTCTGGTTCTACCTCCTGTGCAGAAACCTACCCTGAAACACCGGAAAGCCCTCAACCCCACAAGCCTGGAAGGGTATCAAATGCTGTCAGGCCTTCTCACTTCTCTTGTCCCTGCTGCCTTGATGATGGGGCCTGGATACAGAGTGACCATCAACATTCAAATTTATTTTGCTTTCAAATATTTTGGAGGGAACAAGTTCAGTTTTTGTTGCCCTGGATGTTGGTGAGCGCCTCCCCTGACATCTCTCAAGGCAGTGAAGCTCCCTGAGAGGGAATTCAGGGAGCTGGAGACCTCTTTGTAACAGAGTTCCCCGTGGGCTGGAGTCAGCAGGAGAGGAGATGCCCCACCACGTTTACCCCGCATGACCCTTCTCCACACTCACTCTCTGGGCCTGTTTCTGGCCTGTTCCTTCACAAGGACACCATTCTCACACATTCATCGTTTGCCTGAAAAAGAGAAACCCAAATAAGCAAAAAGCCCTCTGATTTGCAGGAGAAAAGTCCACTTCTAAGCCTCCCATCTCTCAGGCTGTTGGCAGCCCTTTCCCTTTCTTCCTCCAAAAGAAGGGCCAAGAGACTAAAGCTCTGCCCTTCCCAGCTTTTGTTGCCACTTGGAACTTTTACAACTAGTGATTAACAGCCTCTTAAACAAGAGTGATCCTCCACTTACTGTAGATCTGGCTGCTAAGTACATTTGATTCGAATTTAAAAGAAACATGTATTCATTGTCCCACTTCCTTGGGAAACTCAGAAGTTGCAAAGTAAGTGATGGAGAAACCTAATGAATAGTAAAAGAGGGATTAGAGGGTGACCAGCACACATTCTTCAAATGACACAATTTACTGAGTAAGGGTTTCTTTCCCTGTGTAATTAAGAGCCAGGGAAAAAGTAACTCCAACCACCTTCATCAGTTACAGGAAGAACAATGACCCATCCACAACTCAGGGAGCAGCCTGGACATGCATGCAGTCCCCACTGTACAGGACAGCAAATGGAGCTTTGTGCTGGAGTCATCTTGCTCCAGCGTATCACAGTCACCACTTAGAGAATGTTTCCCTCCTGACTAGATGAGCATTCCACCCTTGTTCCAATTATAAATTCCCCCACCAGAAGAAGGGTCACAATAGTGAGGAAATCCTTGGCCCGTACTTCTCACTTCGATGGTCGACACTTCTGTGTCCTAACAGGTTGATCGCCTTTGCTTTCCCCACAAAGCACTATTCTACATCTATTTAACTCTCTAAAATAATGCCTAGAGCCAAATATGGTAAAACTTGGATTGGATTGAACCCAGGGATACTTTACCATTGAGTTACATCCCAGTCCTTTTTATTTTTTTTATTTTGAGATAGGGTCTTGCTAAGTTGTTGATGCTGTCCTCTAACTTAAGATCTTCCTGCCTCTGCCTCCTGAATGCTAGGATTACAGGCATAGGATGCCCAATTTTTTTAACCTGTCTTTTTACCCTCTAACCAGTTGTCATCGAATTTTGTCAGTTACAAATGTTAGAAAACTTACATAGCATCTCTTATTAATCCATATAAGCCTTTCTCCCATGCACATCTGGGATAATAATAATAATAAATAATAAATCAATAGTAATAACATAGAAAACAGTATTACTTCATCTTAAGCTTGGAGTACTTCATATATATTATTTCAATAAATCTTCGTAAAAAATCCTGTGATGTAGGCAGGTTGTTGTGGTGTTTTGTTTGCTTTTATATCTAATTATCTTGCCTACTACTCCTCCTTTGTACTCCCACCATGCCACAAGCCACCCCCTTGAATTGATGTACTCACACAAACCCACACCATGGGACATGGACCACCTGGCTCCAACTCCTAGCTCACTCACAGTATTATCTATTATGGAAGCTAAAGATATGAGATCTCAGACCATTTTTTTTTCCCAAGTATACCAAACAAGAAAATCATATGATTTCATTTAAAATCAGAGAAAAGTGCTCATTTGACTAAGCCATATTCAGAACATACAATGCTGCAAAGAGCTCCCCAAAATAAACCAAGCCAGGGGCCACCCTTCATTCCTGCTTCACAGGTCCCAAGTTGTCAGTCTGTGGTCTTCCTGGAACTTCTTATTTTCACTTTCCTCTTCTACCTGTTTCAAAATGCAAGGGTACAGGCACACATGCAGCAACTGCATGCATGGCCACCTTGGCTCCTGCAAATGTTGTGATTAAATGTCCATTAATTTAAGATCCCCCAAGTGATCTCATTTAAGGACTCCCTGGATCCCTGTATTTAGAGGTAGAAATTAGAGCCCAGGTGTGGGGAAGACTTGCCAGGACAGGGAAGCAGAGGCCCTGAAAATACCCTGGAAGAAGTCATTCTAAGTCTTCACCATCTCAGGATCAAGGGAGCTGGAAAGGACCAAGGCCGTCATTAGTCCTGAAGACAATCATGTAATGATTTGTCAAAACAAGACCCAAATGATCTGGTCTCAGAACCAACATGAATTTGCTGATTAAATGTTGGAGATAAACTCATAACATGTAAAGACAGGTTCTCCAATTAATTAACTAGGCATTAAGAAACACTGGACACATCAGACTCAGTCATTTGGGACATGCTAGAAAAATCATCTTGCTCCCTCCCTAACGTCAACTGGAGATAGTGAAAAGACCACAGGCTTGATGAGACTGGGACTGGATCCCTACCTTGGCTGCCACTAGCTAGCAGTGAGGGATCTCAGAAAGGGTATCTCTCAAAGACTGATTTTCCTCAATGTAAAAGAGGGTTGAGAGCAACTCACATGACAAGTAAGGATTAAATGAGACAGGGCATGTGACAGCAGGGCTCCTGGTGCCCACTGGATGCTTTCCTCCCTTCGTTTCTGGGTTTTAACAAGGTAACACTACACACCAGAGCACCGCACCCTCGGAGTTCTTGCAGGATAAACAATTTCCAATTCAATGTAGCAGACTGGTTGCCCAGGTGCTTTACAAACTCAGTAGCCCTTTGGCCTGGTTGCCGAGTTAAAGTGGCTACAACAACCTAAAGCTGTTTGGAGAGCACTTTTCCCTGGGGATCTAGAGATGGGCATGATCGTTTGACACTATCTGAAAAATGTAAACAGTTGCATCTATCTTACACAGGGTTGAAATAGTCTAACCAATACAGGCAGGTAAAATTAATGCACGTGTGAAAATTCAAACAGAAACCCAATTTGAGTTTAACTTTGATTAACTGTGCACTCTCAAAAATACAGTATAACCAACCAAAGTGCATTCATCTACGGCTCTAACATTAACATCGGTGGCAGCTTGTTTACATTTATTGGCCAAGAAGTGTTCTTCCATCTGGTCACATACACAGTATTATACACATATTTTAAAGTTATTCCAATATTTCATGTGTGAAAACACAGAGGTTATTTCATGTAGGCAAATTTGGAAGAAGTCGAGTGCTAAATATGCTGCAGAGCTCCTGCTTAACCCACAGAAACTGACATTTTTCTTTCAG
The DNA here is from genome assembly GCA_020662805.1 of Glaucomys volans. Lineage (NCBI taxonomy): Eukaryota > Metazoa > Chordata > Mammalia > Rodentia > Sciuridae > Glaucomys > Glaucomys volans. The sequence goes on along the minus strand of JAJEJO010005377.1, from coordinate 128,030 downwards.
CCTGCCAGTTAAATGCCTACTCTGCTTTTTAATTCATTCACCCACTTCTACAAACGTTTGCACTGACATTTTGCCAAAGAGCTATCCCACGAATCTCTAATGGGGAAGGGAGAAAGAAGGGAGTAACAAAACAGTAGCATGAGTCTCAAACTCTGGAGACATCTTCCAAATATTCTGCCATAGAGAAAGCCCAAGTCAAGATGAATGAAATAAAAGACATAGGTATTGTTAAACTAATAGTATACCGCTATTCACAAGAGACTGTCCCTTCATATGGTAGATAGTGTAACTGTTGCATGACCCATTTCCTTTTCCTGCAGGACTAAGGTGTAACTGCATAAAAGACCCAGTGTTTTCTGTATCCTATTTTGAGGACCTATTTCTAATCTGAAGGAAATGCTGCGAAATAAGCCAATGTGTAGCAGAAACTATGTTTTTTATACATAATCTCCACTTTTCAAGGTACACTCAAAGCATGCAAATGATCAAGTACTAATTTCTAAATCTTTCTAGAACAAGATCCAATTCCTGGTCATACAGCCAGCAGCAGGAAGCCCCGTCCAGCCTGACCATGGCATGGTCATGCTGCTTCTACAGAATGCGCTCACTTCCCTTGAGGTTTCTATTTGCCAAAGAAAAGAAAGAAAATGCATTCAGGGGATCCTGGGAGCCTGGAAAAGTGACTTCAGAATTCTCCAAGCTCTGGACATGCCGCAAGTATGATTTCCTTTTTACTTTTTGGATAATCTGCATATTCTAAGAAGTGTACTAAACATAGTCTAGATTCAGAATCATGATAAGACTCCCAATGCTATAGCCAGAGAGATTACTTTGAAGCACATGTCCCTCCTTTGCTCAGTTCTGAAATGGCTGCAATTCCACTCAGAAGGAAAGCTAGAGTCTTCCTGATGGCCTGAGGAATAACAGGCATGTTTCCCTCTACAGTCTCTGTGCCCATACCAGCTCCAGACCCCCCTTGCTGTTTCAATGCCTTCAGAACTCTGCCTCAGCTGGAAGTGTCATAACTAACATCTTCAAGGTTTTGCTGAAAAGTCATCTGATTATTCTATTAACAATTTCAGCCACTTTACATTCCCTTTTAACCTGCTCTACATTTCTCTTTTTTTCATAAGACTGAATGCATTAAATTTTTTTAAAAAATTATAATCTATTTATTACATCTTCTGCTTATTATTTGTTCATTCCTGGTGAAATGACTAAGTTCCAGGACAGCAGACGTCCTTCACTATTTTGTTCAATGTGTCCCAAGTGCCTAAAACAATTCCTGACAACAGTAAGTCCTCAACTATTTGTGGAATAAATAACCAAACTGCCAAAACTAGAAATGTTGTGTCACAGAATAACTTTCTGGGTCTGCACCAAAACAGAGACTAGATCTAGAGAGTCCCATCTCCCAGAAGACAGATTATGCCTCAGGAAACAACCTAGACAGTGTCCCCAGGCTGCTGTTGCCAGCAGGCTTGCACAGAACAAGAGATGTGGACAGACATGGGCAGCACATATATACAACTTTCCAAGGCACACCTCTGCGGAACTCTTGGATTTGAGGTGCAGGGCACCCACCTACCATCTCTCTCAGTCGTTCCATCCTGTATCACATGTGTGATGAGCTGGGCATGGTGCTTAGACTTGTATGGGCCCTTCTACATTCCAGAGAAAAGAGCTGCTTGGTGTCAAGTCTGTGCCCGCCCAGGGCCCCACCCAAGTACACAAACTGTCTGGAAACCTTTGGCCTCAGGCTCGGCCTTACCCAGAGCTGAGTCAGCCGGGCCTGGCAGTGGATTGGGAGCTCCACCCATCCCCATGTGGCCAGATCAGTTCTGCTGCCCTAAATTTACTGTGTGCCATAATCTAAAGGGCAATAGGAATGATTCAGAGTACAATACACAACACCACAGAGAATATAGCAACCCAAGCCACAGGCCTGGGCTACTGAACCCCAAAGTACTTTATTTAAGACCTTTGTAACTTTCTCTCATGTATCATTTAAAAATACACCTTACATCCTAGGACTTGGTGGGGCACACAGTGCAGCAATGAAGAGCAGTCTCCACAGTTACGCCAATCTTGCTCTGCACATAAGCTGTGTGACCCATCTATGTCTTCTTCCTTACCTCAAAATGGTAATAATAATAATAATAATAATACAAATAATAAAAATAATACAAAGTAGAGTAAGTGTGAAGATTAATGGATTTTAGGGGAAGTTTACGGAACAAGGAACATAGCAAACACTCAAAATTACTTCTACAAACAAACTGTGGTATTTCCACACAAGGAAATGAAGTCTGCTATATGGATAAACCTGGAGAACATTAGCTAAATGAAAGAAGTCAGATACAAAAGGCCACATATGAGATGACTCCACTTACCCTGGATGTCCAGAATAGACAAATTCACAGAAAGTAAATTAGGGACTGCCAAGGCGTGTTGCCAGGGGTTGTTGGAGAGTGGGAGGAAATAAAAAGTGACTGCTAAGAGATATGGGGTTTCTTTGGGGACAATGAAAATATTCTGGAATTAGTAGTGATTGATGTTCAGTTTTGTGAATATACTAAAACCACCGAATTGTAAATTTTTTTAAAAAGGCACTACTTCTCCCCTATGAGATTTAGACAGTGCTGGTGTCTTAGTACAACACCCCCTAAAGTACCCAACACAAAGCAAAGCGAGCTAAATGTGCTGGGCTAGGCAACCAATGACCAATGTGGAGCCAAAGTTTTCTAGGAAATGCCAACAAAGACTTGAACCACTGAGAAGCTTTGAGGAATGATTGGCCAGCTTGGACAAAGTCTTCACCCCCCCCCACCCCCCCACCCCCCGGGCATTTGGCAAGGTGCCAGCAGCTTGATTCACTGTGGCTGAGGGTCAAAGGCAGGTTCTGTCAACAGGGGAAAGGATCAAAGCCAAACACAGACAAACCGGTTCGGGAAAAGAAGAATGGGGGAGAGAGAAACCTGTTCATCCTTTGGCTTGAGTTTGTAATCAGAGATAGTAATCAGCATGCACAGCACCAGCCCCCGGGACACAGACCTATTTATATCAGCAGCCTCTTTTCAATCAATGTGATGGCTACAAAAATGAACTGGGAGGGAGGGATCTAAGGAGGGTGCCATGAGAAACAAATAGGCTCTTATTTCAAAGCAACAGTTTCTTTGCTTGAATTGGCAGTCAGTAAGGAATTCTCAAATACATTCCAACACTCAGCTGGACCATCCTTGAAACCTGTTCCATATACATGCTCTAAAAGTTATTTTCTTAGCAAAAAAAAAGAAAAAAGAAAAGAAAAATTTAAGGAAGAAAAAACAAGAGAAGTGGAAATGAGGTAGAGTTCTCAAATAGAAAAGGCAAACAGTCTCTTCTTTTGATGGTAGAGAGAGAGAAAATTAAATTTCCTTTCTTGTGTTTTCCAGAATGCAAAGGCTATAAACATAGAAAATTTAAAACAATGAAAACAAAATTAAAATCAATGCCCATTTGTCAGTATAGGTATCACAATTAGGAGATGGGTGACTGCTAGAAGCAGGAGAAGGCCAGAGAAAATCCTTAAGCACAGCCCTAGAATTTTCAGAATGAGCTCTTCACCCAGACCTTCCAGTCCTTCCTGTCACTTCAATCATGGTTTCCATTATCCTCTGTTGTTGCATTCTATTATTCTTCCATATCACGCTGGATTTGCCTGTTCTGATTTCATGACCAATTGGAAATCCAGAATCTTGCAAGTGCTTTTAAGCACCTTTGATTCCTTTCAGCAGCCACTTCTCTTTCCCATTATCACTGCTTTCAATCCAGTCCTCATCTCCCTCCCTCTGAGACCACTGGAATCACCTTTGACATGTTTCCCTCCAGTGCATAGAAGGCTTTGATTCCTTTCCCCCCCAGTACCAGCACTATCAATGGACAAATGAATGCAGGGAGCCCTCTTCCTGAACCTGCTTTTAGGACTAACCCTACCCACCAATGACATCACATTTCCAGGCTCCCCTCCCAAGTCAGACTACCTGGCTCCAGGTCCCTACACCTTCCAGCAGTCATTCACTTTCATGATTTCATGATGATTCTGTCAGAATTTAGTATTCTCTCCTTTGCAAGGCACTCTGTGACAAGCAGTTTTTCACACAAAGGTAGCATTTAATACAATGTGACCCTTATCATTTGATACCTGAGAAGTTCACAGTTGACTCAGTCATGTCTTATCTATGACGCCTTACCAAGTACCCAGATGGGCCAAAATAAGAACTAGAACAAATGGTTGGTGTTGCACCTGAGTATTCCTTGATAAATGTGCACTGAATATATAAATGAGTGAATGACTCTAACAGGAAAATAACATCTGAAAATATTTATTTTGTACTATGCTAAATGCTTCACATACATTTCTGTTATTGGAGGGTTTTTGAATTCTCAATTGAACTTTTGGGTATGTACTATCAACTCCATTTTCCAAGTAAGGAAATCAAGTTCAAGTTCCTAAGATCACAGAGTAAAAACAGCCGTGCCAACACTTAGAATGCATCCTAGATCTCTTGACTCCAGAATGCATTCTCTCCGATATTTACCTCCCCTTTCCTCTCTTCCTCCCTGCTTCTCTACCCACTCCATGTAAAGTCTCAAAAAATTTGGAAGGCAAGACAAAAGCAAAATGAGAGACCTCTGCATTTCCAGAGCTCAAAATAAAGTAAGTTAGGAGGAGCTTCCGACTGTGCTCTGAGCAGGGCTGCTTCCACCTGTGTGACAGGAGTTGGGAGGGACACAGGGCCACTTCCTTCACATGGACCAACAGGAGATCCACAGTCTTCACACTGATTTAAGACCCAGTTCTGGTTCTTTTTAATCATATGACCTTAGCAGATGCTCTCATCACTGTCTCGGTTTCCTTGTGCATTAAATGAGAATCATAAGCCTATGTCACCCAACTGCAGTGAGAAGGATGGAGACACAGGGGAAACTGGGCTATAAGTGCCATGAAGGAGGACACCCCTCTTATCTTTGTCACAGCTCTATCCCAGCAGCAGGCAATGCACTTGGCTTGTTTTCAGGAGTCCATTGCAATAGTTTCCTGATGCTTCTCCTCTCCAATAACAATCTTCTGTCTGTGTGAGATCTAAGTGCAGTAACTGATTTTAAAAGGGAAATTATAATAAGGATGATGACACTATTATTGTTATCACCCTAAAACATAAGCCAATGATGATGATAATGATAATAATAACAATAAATCACATGCCATAACAAGCAAACAAGAAAAACAAGTGTTTTATTCCATCTGCCACATATGCATGCTTTTTACAGTAGAGGAAACTTACAGGAGAAAAGAGAAAGGCAAAAGCAAATATGAGGGCTGGGATGTAGCTCAGCAGCAAAATGCTTGCCTCACATTTGCATTCGCCAAGCCCTGAGTTCGATTCCCCTTTCCAAAAAAGAAAAAAGAACCCCATCAGGAAAAAAAAACAAACCAACAAACAAAACAAAACAAATGTGAATAAAAATTTTTTTTAAAAATCAAATATGAGTGAATTAAGAAACCAGACACTCTAAACATCTAATCAAAAAGAACAGACTTTGCAATATAAATTGAAAGATCTGCTCAAAGAGAAGCAACCAAACCCCCAAATTGAACAGTCTCAACAATTTGGGGAAAAGAGATATTTTGAGATGGCATAATATTAAGAACAAAGAAGAAAGCCATTTTTATCTGGCTACCAAACTATTAAATGAACCTGCCAATTCCATGGGGAAGAAGGGCTTTAAAGAACTGCAGTCAAGTTGGGGGAGACGTTCAAAGTCCACAATTCATTAGACAACAAAGGGAAAGCAGCTACAGATTTTTAAACAAGTGTCTCCAGCTCAGGCCAGAAGGAGCTCATGGCTGCCCAAAGCTGCTGGAGACTTGAGGGGAAGCCACTCTTTTATAACCTTCCAGCATGCACAGACTGCCCCGCTTCTGCACTCAGTTCCTCTCACAGGCATAAGTAATGCACATGTACAAAATCCTCATAGAATTAAAGAGAAGAGGCTAAGCAGGACAAAGCGCTGGCTGCAGCTGACCAAGGCATGCGATCAATTCTGACTCTTCCTTTCATTTAAAGAGGAGAGGAAAATTCCTTTTTCTGGGACCATCTCTTCATCTGCGACATGGAGAAAGCTAGGAATTAGTTCTTCAGTCAATAGATCTAATAAAATTGCATAAAGTAAAAGTGGCCTTGGAAACCCATAAAAAACACTCAAAAGGTGGGGTCAATGAGTTTGAATGCATATATCACAAGAAGCACAAGGGACTTGAAGTAAAAGGAGAAAACAGACTTATGCCTCCCATCAGCCATCTCCAGCCCATAGGACACCACCACATGGTGGAGTTCCACACTGCGAGCTACCAGCACTATTTAAATTCTTCCAAATCACAATCCTGTAATTTAAGGGGCACAGAATAATAATTTCATATTATAAGTCCTATCTTAATCTTAGGGATATGTGAAGATTAACACATCAAAATAGATGAGAAAGCACTGTGCAAACAATGAAGTATTTGACAAATAAGATTATTCCTCTGATATGCTGTTAACTTCCAGGGGTCAGGGCTTACTCCTCCCACAGTATTTCTGATATGCAATATACAGCCTATCTTACTCTCCAGGCACCTGATAAATAATGGACGGGGAGAAGATGGAGCTATGAATCAGCAAGCACTGAAAAGAATTCTCAGTCGCAGGTTATGAAGGAGACAGGATGTGCCCCAAGTCTGCCTGTCACTGTTCACAATCTAGTTGGAAAATATTTTCTCCCAAGACATAGAGCATGGTCAATACACACACACATCCACAGGTGTCATATCCAGAGTACAGATCAAAAGCACAAATAATGGAACAATCCGTGAGTTAGAATCCTCAGCAAAGAACTCCTGCATGTCATGAAAATATAATGGTAAAAAAACAGGAACTCTGCAGTTGGAAAAGCCCTTTGGAGGCAGTTATTCTACTCCTGTATTTTAAGATTGACAAAATTAAGCCTTTGGAAGGGGCTTGTGTGTGCTGGGCTCACATAACAATTTCCACATTGGCTGGCCCCAGCACCACCACCACAGAAGCCATGATCTCAGGGGAATCCCCAATCTATCCTTGAGCAGTCCTCCACAATTCCAGATAAATCTTGTTTTGCCTCATGGGGAATAGCTGGCAAACAAGCCTGGGCAATTATATTCACTCCCAAATCATTTAGTAAGCACCCTGATAAAAGGGTCCCGCCTGGACCATCCTGTATAAAATCACGACCCCATCCCTGCTCCAGAACATATGACAACCTATATGTACATTTCCCCCTCTCTTCCTTGAGGAGAAGTCTGGGTCGGTGCTTTGTCCACAGCAACAAGAACAAAATCCCAGGCCAATGAGGGACTCAATCAAATATTTGTTGAAAAGAAGGAACAGAAGCAGAAATCAGAGAAGACCTGAAGAATATGATGGATGGAGCTCAGAAAGCAGACGTGGAAGAGGAGGGGAAGAAACAGAGGGAGACATCAAAGGTGAAGGAAGCAATGTGGAAAAATATGGAGTGGGGTCAGAATGACACCAGGGAGGGGCTCCTTGTCTAAATAAAAGATGTTCAGATAAAACTAAAACAGAGACAATGCAGAACGGAGCCCACATGTTCGGTGAAGTGTATAGACACAGAGCTGTACAAACACAATGGAGGGCCACCACTGACTCTCAGGAGACCACCCTAGTGTCCCCAAAACTCACACAAACCCTGCTAGAAAACAGTTCAGCTGGGGGTGGGAGGATAATTCCTGGAAGCCAACAAATATAGCACAGGCCTTCAAGCTGTTCCTCACACAGCCAAGTGGTTCTCAGAGCCAAAACCCCATCTCCCTCTGCACTCAGACTTGGCTCTGGGTTGGCTGGCCCAGAAAGCCAGCAGGGTCTCCCCAGCACCGCACAACAGTATTTTTCCACCTCCAGTTCAGAATCAAAGCGCAAAACTCTGGATTTTGAAACTCACTGTGATGTGGAGCACTCTTTGTTGTTGTTGTTATTTATTTTTTCAATGTTTCAAAGACTGATCTGGGAAACAAGTACATTTCAAAAGAAGTCATTTGCATGCATAAAAAATAAGGGCAGTGGAATATCGATTGTGGCAATATAGGAAGACTGGCATAATGTACCTCTCCAATTCATGGAAATTGAAGAAAATGTGGAGATAGTGTGGAGCTAGCTTGGCCCCAGGATATGGGTAGTTGCTGACTGTATGTGGACAGCCTGTGCACAGGGCCAGCCTGTCCCAGGAGTCCAGAAGCCAGGTCTGCTAAGGCTGCCCAGAAGAAATGGGAAACATGACCATGTCTTCAGAGAAAGCAAGGTGTGGGGCAACTTCACTTATGTCCCTGTCTCAGAAGGCAACCGAATCTCCCAGGCCATCCAGACACGTCTGAAATAAATCCACAGACACTACAGAGACCTCAATCAATATTCTGGCATGAAAGATTAAATACCACTTGTATTTATTTATCTTCCTTTATTATGTTAACAAAGGCAGATTGGTAAATAAATAACATAAGCCGGTGATCTCTAAAGAGCTAAGTGCTTTAGTGAAAAGAGCAGTAACCTAGAAACCAAGAGGTTGAATATCATTCCCAGTTTGGGTCGGCACACAAGTGATCTGGGGCAAATCATTTGATTTCTTTGATCCTCAGCTTCCTTTCCTAAATGCATCTTAGTTAAAGCTAAATTGACATATTATTATTATTTCAATTGTAATAACCCTCTTTGTTGATACTATAATTAACCTCATTTTGTAAAATAATTTTTTCCAAATTCATAAACAAGAAGTGGAGTCAGAAGTACAAATCTGCCTGATTTCCAGGACCCACATTCTCAATCCTTCAGGTTATTATCTCCAAGTCCCTTCTCGCTCTGACCATCTACAGCATTCATGCAAATATAAAGGGTTGAGGCCACCAGAATCTACATGCATCTAACTGATAACCAAGTGTCAGAGGAGAACTAATTAAACAGTAAGATGGCATTGACTCCATCTTAGTAGCTTAGGGTAACAGAAGATCCTAAAGCCTTTTTTTATAGCTATCCCCAGATTACATCAGAGTTTTGTTCTGATCAACTCTTGTAAATCAGAGAAGTAACATGGTAACCACTTACGCAGACCCATTTCCAGTGACAGCTTCCCTCCACTCTCCTCCGATCACAATCCAATGCAGTCCAATGTGCAATGACAACACTGTGATAAAGGTGTTTCATAGGTCAAGCATGGTGGTACACGCCTATAATCCCAGCCACTCAGGAGGCTAAGATAGGAGGACCTTGAGTTTGAGGCCCTCCTGGGCAGCTTAGAAACCCTGTCTAAAAATAAAAATAAAAAGGGAATATAGGTGAAGCTCAGCGGTAGAGAGCCCCTGGGTCCAATTCCTAGTACTTCAAAAACAAACCCAAACAAACAAAAAAACAGGCCAAGTACAACAGAGTACAATACAATCATATAAGGACCAGGTCCTGGTCTTGGGTCAACTAAATAAGAAGGACACGGTTTAGCAACATCACAGGAAACCAAGTTCAAATGTTTCAAGGGTGTGCTTTGGCCACCAAGACAGCATGACTGAAGCTACAGGCGCAGAGGTGGATTCCAGGAGGGTGATATGTCAGTTTTGGTCTGTGTTATTCATGCCAAACCTGGAAGGTTCACCTTCAGGTTTACTAACACACCGACTGATAGAAGTTCCATCATCAGCATGAAGGAAACCATACCCTGGGTGAAGGTGTGAAGGAACTGGGAGTACAGCAAGGAGGCCAGAAGCATCATACTCAAACCTTAAAGTTCCCTCTTCCCCAGAAATGAGTATGATTATTATTCCACATCCATCCTACTTGTAGAATGATGGCAGCAGCAGGGAGATAGACGTGAGCCCAATTTTTTTTTTTTTAATTCCTTAAAAGCTGCTGCCCAATTAAAGAAATTTGCTGCTGGGGGAAGTAATGCTGCCTGGATGCTGAAGCAGAGGCTGGCAACCATTTGGAGGGGTGGCTGAGGTATGAAGGAGTCCAGCTCCCATGGCAAGGTATAGGTACTAAGGTAAGTTGAACTGTGTCCTGCAAAAAAGTTATGGTCAAGTCCTGACTCCTTCCACTGCCACCCCATCTGTGAATGGGATGTTATTTGGAATTAGAGTCTTTGTGAAAGTAATCAAATTAAGTTGAGGTCATAATTAAGGCAGGCCATAAATCCAATAATTTGTATCCTTCAAAAAAGAGGGCGACTTGGACACAGGGGGAGAAGATGGCTGTCTTGGTCCATTTGGGCTGCTATAAGAAAATATGTTAAACTAATAAAATTCTTTATAGACAATGGATATTTATTGCTTATAGTTCTGGAGGCTGGGAAGTCTGAAGTCCACACACTAGCAGACATGGTGTCTACTGAAGGCTCTCTGCTTCAACAACAGTGTTTTGTTGCTGGGTTTTCACATGATGGAAGGGTGAATAAGTTCCCTAGGGCCTTTCTTAATAAAGTCCCTAATCCCATTCACAGGAATGGAGTCTTCAGGACCTAATGACCTCCTAAAGGCCCCAGTTCTTAACACTACTGCACTGGATACTTGGTTACATATGGATTTGGGGGAGACATAAACATTCAGAACACAGCAAAGTCCACCTTAAACTGGAGGGAGAAATTGAACCTGTAACATAAAGAACACCAAGGATTGCCAATAACCACCAGAAGCTAAGAAGAGCAAAGGAAGAGATTCTTGCCTAAAATATTCTGAAGGAGCATGAGACTGACAGCTCCTAGACTCCAAAACTGTGGGAGAAGACATTTGTTTTAAGTCACCCAATTAGTGGAAATTTGTTATAGCTGCCCTAGGAAATTAATGTATACACTAATGCCTGAACTTGGTGATCTTATACATCTTAGGAACCAACTGCTATTTTCCAAATGGGAATTGTGATGGGAGACTAATATTAATTATTGAATGAGAAAGAATGTTAGGAGGTGGTTTAGTTCTTTCAACTCAATCACATACTTATTGAACACTTACTGAGTCCTAAATATGTTTTCAAAAATTCTACTGAGACCTCAAGAGATGAGGAGGGAGATATGACTTCTGCTCTCAAAGAACTCATTGTCTGCTGTGATCTCCATGTTGAGATCCCCCCAAATCCATATACTGAAATCCTAATGGTAAAGGTGATGGTATTAGGAGATTAGGAGTAAAATCTTGGGGAGGTGACTGGATCATAAGAGTGAAGCCCTCATGAATGGAATCAGTGACTCTCTAAAAGAGATGCCAGAGAGTACCCTTGCCCCTTTTGCTATGTGAGTACACAGTAAAAAGGCGGCCAGCTATGGACCAAGACGTGGGCCCTCATCCGACACCAGATCTACTGGTGCCTTGATCTTGAGCTTCCCAGGCTCCAAAAGTGTAAGAAATAAATATCTATTGTTTATAAGCCATCCAGTAGATGGTATTTTATTATAGAAGCCCAAAGGGACAAACACATCATCCACCAAAAATGTAAAGAAATACTTTGATTGATGTCTTTAAATCAATGTAGATACACAGGCAGACACAAACATAAGGGTAAGGAAAGGGGAAGAATATCTACCTGTGATAGTGTATATCAAGGAAAACTTTTTGCAGAGGCTACATCTGTGCTAGATCTTTCAAAAGGAAGGGTCTCCAGGTAAACAAGGCAGGGAAGTACTTTCTAAGCATATCAAACCACATTCAGGGGCCTTGGCCTACTTCTTCCAGATATGAGTAGAGGCAGGGGTAAGGAGGGAGGGACAAGAAATAATACTCAAGATCTACACAAAATAGTCCAGAAAATCCCACGGGTTTTGGACAACCCTGACTCCAATTTTTAAGAGTCTTATTCAGTGACTCCCTTCCCACCCAGAGCACTGTGCCATTTTCACCGTTTCATCTCGGAGTGACAGGCGCGCCATCTTCCTCCTCCTACACTGGTTATATTACCACCTGGCAGTTTCAATGGGGATAGCGACACTTAAAATACTCACTGATGAAAAACTAGACAGAAGTCACCTCAGATGGTTTTCCAAACCCCCACCAGATTCTTAATTCATTCATTTCTCCTCACTCTGGCATGTGGAGAAAGGAGGCAGGAATGAAACTAACAGCTGCTCCCCAATAGCGGAGGGGCATGAGGATGTCACTGTTGCACTTGACAGCTGTGAGCATTCTTAGAACACATTATGTAACCTCTTCGTATGGAGCTTTCCACCCTTCCAGAGCACTCACGTGTCAGTGGGTTTATTCCCACAGCATCTAAGGGAGCTGAGCAGAGTCACAGAGGCTGGAAGGAACTCAGGGGTAAGTGGAACAGCAAAGCAGAAGCTGACCCAAGATAACACTCAGTCTCCTGAACCTGAACCCAGGGTGCTCTCACCCTTCACAGTCCTACTTGATTTTCTTCTGAAGCATGTAAAAGGGCTTATAGGATTGTGGACTAGGAAAACAATTCAGCAGAAGTAAATAAAAATCAAGCAGGTGACATGGATGAAGATGCCACTAGAAGGAGAAAAGGAGCAAATCCTACTTTCCTTATCTTAAAGTGAAAGACACTTCAAGCACATGACCAAAATAACCCACCCCTCTGTCTTCTGAATGTGGGAGTCTCAAGGAAAGAGCTGAGGATGGAGGGGGATTGATGCTAGGGATGCACGTGGCTGTGATGGAGCTTGGGGACTGGCTGATCAGGTTCCCTCTCACTCCTGCCCTGACTCCCATACCTACCATTCTTCCGTGTTCACTATATGATTATCTATATCTTCAAGAAGTTGCTGATACCAAGGATAATGATGACATCGTCATCAGGCACTGAGAACGGGTCAATGGCCCTTGCATGCCAATGGCCTTTTCCTTAAATATCATTATATGCTGACTGCTCATCTCTAAGGCTCAGAATTTCGCCCAAATGTTTAGGTTAAAACAGCAACAGCAACCCTGGCATGGTGGAACATGCCTGTAATTCCAATAGCTCAGGTGGCTGAGGCAGGAGGATTGCAAGTTCAAGGCCAGCCTGGGTAATTCAATGAGACTCCATTTCAAAATGAAAAATAAAAAGGGTTGGGGGTGTAGCTCAGTGGGAGAAAACTTTAGGGTTCAAGCCTCCAGTATTCCCCTACACACACATACCAAAAGCAAATACAAACTTTATACTAACATCACAATGTATGAGTGGAAGCAAGAATCCTGAAAAAACTAAAAACATCACTGGCAAAATCTCTTTAATTTACTAGGATTAAAAAACAAAAAGAACATCAATTAGATTGTATCTTCTGGGTAGAAGATCTTTCTTTCTCTGATTAAGAAGGAAATTGATGCAAGGAAATAAAAGAACACTAATCCCCTCCCCTTACCCTGCTCCTCAGACCAATACCTGTGTTTCAGGGATTTCTTTCTGCCTGATCTGCAATGACAAAGGCACAGAGCCTCTCTGCATACATGTGCACACACACATATTTCATTCCAAATTCTCTTCCAGGTATACAAGTCATATATTAATTCTAAATTAATTTAATTGTCTAGCCTGCCCATGAAGCCAGGGCTTGCTTTTTAAGCATGATCATGTGAAACATAAGGCTATCAAAACAATCTGTCCTCACATCAGGGATTGGATAACTCAGGAGAGAGGAGTTGGAGCTAGAAGAGAGGACCTACGTGCAGTACCATGTTCTCTGGCTACCTCGCTCCTCCTGCTTCACACACTTAGAAATAGACATCAAGTCCTGCATGAAGAAAGACTGCAAATGTTCCATCCTCCCACGAGGGAGAAGGAATGGAGAAAGCCGTTCCCCTTTTCCCTCGTCTCTCTCCCTTTCTTGCATGTATGCACACCAGATGGTATAAAGCCTCGGGTTGGAGGGAGGTAATAAACCCAGAAGAGATTGCAATATTAGGTTATAAAATGACTGACTTTCAAATAGAAATGTGCCAGTGCCAGGGAATACTATTGCAACAAGCAAAGGGACACTCCATGACACAACCCAAGCAGGCTCCCTGCTCCAGGTTGAGGAAGGAGTCCCTGCAGAGCCAAGTATCTTGAGGCCCAGGCAAAGCAGCTCCCTCAAAAGCGACATGCAGCATTTTGTCACCATTTTATTTGCAGAAAGAAAATATACCCTGGCTCATCTGTGCTGGGCCCCGGAGGCTCAGTGACACAGAGCAAGAGGAGAAGGCACCAAAGGTGGCCAGTGGGGGTGCTCTGGCCCACGGGGTAAGGAGTTCTGTCCTGGTTGCTAATTGTTTTCATTTTATTTCCAAAACCAGGCCTCTAAAAAATTGGATCAGTCACTACTCTTGTCAGTCACTACTCTTTTTTAATCTGTGAATAGAAGAGTAGATGACCAGATAACTGGCAGGCTAAAGGTGGCTGTGATTCTTTGGCACTCTCCCATCAAGAAGGAGGGCCTAAGTCCTATGCCCTGAATCTAAGCAAGTGCTGTGACTGCCTGACCAAAGAAATAACAGGGGAGTGAGGCTTGGCTGGTTTTCAGAATCAGGCCTTAAAAAAGTGTGAGCTTCTATTGCTATTTCTTGGAGCATTCTCTCTAGGAGTCCTGATCTTCCACATAAGGAATCTGACAGACTGGGGCTGCCATGTTGTGAGAAGGTCAAGCAAGTCAGACCAAAAACTAAACAACACCCATACCTAAGCGGGGGTAAGACTGGGATGAGGAAGAAGAGAAATGTCCAGCCAGCTCCCAGCCCAGGTCCAGAAATCACAGAGCAATTACTGGCAATCCCTTATGTATTTTGTCTGAATTTCTGACTCATAAATCATTAGATATATTTAAAGCCACTAGATTGTGAGCTAGTTTTTATGCAGCAATTCGTAAATTAAATGGAACCTGTAAAAGCCATCTGTTATGCATCGAATCTTCAATGTAAAGTCCCCCACAAAGGTCACGTGTCGCAGGCTTGGTTCCGACCATGGTGCCACTGGGAGATGGTGTAAGCTTTAGGAGACAAAGCCCTGTGGAGGGAGGGAAGCTCCTTGGGGCCATGCCCTTTAAAGCAATATGGGGCCTCCAGTTCCTTCTCCTCTCTCTCTCTTTGCTTCCCAGCCACCGGGAGGCAAGCTGTTTCCTCCACTGCATGCTTCTGCCATGATATTCTGCCTCACCACAGGCCCAAAGTGATGTGGTCCAGACCAAGCAGTCATGAACTAAAATCTCTGAACTGTGAGCCAAAAATAAATCTTACCTCCACAAAGCTATTTATCTCAGGTATTCAGACATAGTAACAGATGACTAAAACACCTTTCTAGTCCTAACAACTCTGATTCTGTGACCTTCATGTTTCCTTGTGGTCCTCCACCTCTGACCCCATCCCCACTAAGGTAACCAAATTCAAAGACTGAAAGTTGGAAGGGCTAAGTGAATGCTTATGTTAGACCCTCCTGATCTGACTCTTTAGAATCCACCTTCCCTTTGGGCTGGAAACAGATGAGGCAGCTGGAGCTGGAGGGGAGAACCTCTCAGAAAATGAAGTTAATACATTGAGAGAAACAAGGACTAATGACATCATTTGACTCCTTTGATCAAATCAGCTCTACCCATGAATTTTCAGTGACACACACAAGTCAATAAATGAATATTTTGCTTAAGCATGTTTATGTTGACTTTTCTAGAATTTTGCTGCTGGTGAAACTCCTAACCATCAATTAATGTCAAAGAGGCATCACAAGCCCTTGATTTTTTTTCTATTCCCCCAAAATCAGTCATTACTGGCAAAGACAGAAGTCATTTTGGGAACATATAGACAAAATTTTTAAATAAATCAAGTCACTACTTTCTGGTCTATCAAATGAAAAATACGAGTCTAAGCCCAGGAGAGGAGGGATCCTAACACCCCTAGGATTCCATCGTGCAGCTTGTTGCCATGCTATTCACAGCTACATGTGATAAATGTGGAAAATTAGAGATAAACCAACAGGTTGACACTGGTGGCCAGTTAATCAAACTGCATTCATAGCACAATGTGAAATGAGGTAGTCAATGAAATAGGAAGTGTGGGGACCATGCTACTAACTGAATCTATGCCTGTGAAATAAAATACTAAGTGATCCAGCAGGTCACAGACTAGCTGTTAAAATACACACGCTGTATTTAGTAATGAAATAAGAGAAGGATTGGGTGGGACAGGAGACGAACACAGTGAGTAAAACGGGCCAGAACTTAAGCTGCCTCCAGTTGAGGTGGTGTTTTACCCAGCCTGTCTCCCCTGTGACTGGAACAAATGCCAAGCACAAGTCTCCAGAGTCATGCAGCGTGTGACTGACCCTGCACAGGCCCTGATCACAGCTGGGTTTCCTGGCTGTGCCAAAAGAGAGACAAGGGCCAGGAGCGTAGCTCAGTGGAAGAGCACTCACCTAGCACACTCTAGGCCCTGGGTTTGATCCCCAGTGCTGCAAAATAAATAAAAAGAGTGAAGGATACCAGTGTCTCACCAGGCTCTCTGCTCTACAACACCCCCTGCAATAGCCACTGGATCCACCTTGGACTTGAGGCTAGCACCAATTCCACAGGAAAGAAGGGTACCTGCACCTAATATCACTGATGAGCCTGTTCCAGCCTGTATAGGCCAAAGCAACAAAAGTGTACCGATGTTACCAGTAATGAGAAACACCACTTGTTGGGCAGCATCAGCACTGACTCTGACCTGCCAAACTGAGCAGGAACTCAAGCAGCAGGAAACAGGGCAGCTGCAGCATTCATGTTATATTAGAGCCACAAAAAGCAATTCCCAGAGGAAAATAAATTGTATGTTCATAATACTTGGATGAATAGTGCTTCAGAGTACAGCAAAGGTCTTGAGATTTATCAGAAAGTCTAGCTGAAGAAGGTGGCTAATAATAATCATGAAATAAATTATACAAACACACTGAGCTCTTAGCCCAGGACTACATAGACACATAAGAATCTCATACCCACACAATCACATGAAAGCGAGCTGAGTCCATCACTTCTCCATGCAACCTGCCTTCCACCCACCCACCCACCCATGCTGTCAATCATCTAGCATGAAAAGCCAAAAACACCTCCTGGTGGAACATATCCAGGCGTATTAGAAAAGGAAGGATACTAACCTGTCAAAAATGATGGTTACCTAGCAGTTGCTCAGACCTAATAAATAGGGATTGCTGTCAAAACACTTGACTACTATAAAACACATATTTCAATTCTTCGACAAGTCTCTCCTGAGCACATGCTGTCTGCCAGGCACTGAGCAAGCGTGCCAGAGACATGGTAGTAAACACAAGGACCACACAGAGCTTGTCCTCCTGGGATCACCTTCTATGGAGAATGACTAATGATTTATAACAAATGGGTATCAGAGGTACATGCATGGGAGTGAAAGAGGAAAAACCCAACTTCACCTATGGCGCCAGGGAAGAAGACCTGCAGGAGATGGCACAGAGGGAACGTTCCAGGATCTGAAAATAAGAATAAGCCAGGTGCAGTGGCACACACCTGTAATCCCAGCAACTCCGAGGCTGAGGCAGGAGGCAGGCTCTCAAGTTCAAAGTCAGCCTCTGCAATTTAGTGAGATCCTAAGCAACTTGGCAAGTTCCTGTCTTAAAAAAAAAAAAAAAAAACAAAAAAAAAAAAAACGACAACTAGAAAGGGCTGGTGATGTTGCTCAGTGATTAAGGGCCTCTGGGTTCAATTCCCAGTACCCTTCCCCCCGGCCCCCCCCCCCAAAAAAAACCAAGAGTAAGGCAGTCAGGTTTAAGGACTGCAGAGGAACCAAAGCAGAGGGAATGAAGAGGGTAGGGACAGAAGGCAAGGCTGGGGAGGTGGGCAGAGGCCAGGTCATCCTTAAAAAACAGTGAATAGGAATGATTTCTAAGGTAACAATAATGGCAGCAGAGCACTGATAAGGTGGGGGTAAACTGCCTGCAGAGCAGTAACTCTCCTGGGCAGTTCAGAAGGAACATTACTAACTGGAAATGCCCTTGGGGATGAAACAGAGATGTTATATGGTGCTGAGATATAGCCACAGTCAGTCAGAAAAAGGCTGAAGAGACAAAAAAAAAGCATCACAAAACAAACAAAAATGTATCCTGAAGGGAGCTTCCTGTACCACCCACTAGACCTCCCTATCAAAAGCTCCAAGGCTTAACAAACCAATACAGAGAAAAAGATTTATGGACAAGGGCAGTGTCTACCAAGGGGATGACTAAAATCAGAAGCAGAATCAGCTTCCAGGTTCTCTCGGGGCCCACCGCTGTATGAGTCCTTCCTCTCATGGTGAGAACCAAATAGAACAATGAACAGATGGGACAAATGAATAATTTGACAGCAGTGAAGACCCTGCTCTGTGTCTTTAAAAACAGAGACCATGCCAAGGCTTCACTGATTCATGAAGACAGACAGACAGACAGACAGACACACACACACACACACACACACACACACACACACACACACTTGAACTTGTAGCCCTTAATGGTGCATTAGATTCTGATGTGTATTCCTGCTTTCTTTATGAGGTCGTATTCACGTAAGTGCTTCATTAAACTCTCTAGCAGGTTGAGCCCAACAGATATCAAATTGGACAATCCACAAGATGCAGGCCCCAGGCAAGCAACCCAAGAAGCTGCCCTGACCCCCATACTCCTTTGCCCAGTACCCAATCAGTATGGGGAGGGGGGCACATGAGCCAAAAACCCTTACCTGCAGCCCCAACTGCCTCCTCCCACACCTTGACAATGGTTACAATAGAAAGGACTGGTATGAGTACACTGGAATTGAATAATGGTGATTAATACTCAAGTGCATAGCTTCAGACTCTAGAACTGCTGGAATGGCAGGACTCCATGACTGGAAAACCCAGGAAATGTCAGTGTTATCACGGTGTAGCACACAAGAGCGTGATGATATTTATGCATCTGAGGTGAAGGGGAAGAGGCTTCCCAGGGACAGAAGTAACCAGACTCAGGAGGCCTCTGTGCCCATTCGCCTCTCTATCAATTAGTCCCATCCCCAAAACGAAAAGTTCTGTCTGAGAACATCTGAATTCCACCAGCCTTTCCCATCTTCCTCCGCCTCCTTCACAGCTGGAGAAGCCAAGGAGACTCCTCTGTGCCCTGCCCTTCCCTCCCCATGTGTGCACTGCGAGGACCTGCTACCCCAGTCCTTGAGCTTCACCCCCTGGAAGCAGAAGCCTCCCTTGGTAATAACTTGCCTCTCTTCTAACACTTGCCATTTAATGGCTCACCATGTACAGAACTTTGTTAAATATATTACTATAAAAATATATTGATGGTTATTTCATTTGCAAGAACGACTCACTACCAGCAGCAGCAAGAACCTAGAGCAAACCTAAATGACAAGGCAAGAGCTATAAGCAAGGTGGACCAGGGAGACTGCTCCACTTCTCCAGATGGCCTGTCACACCTCCCCAAAACATCGATTTTAATCTGCTGACACTCTGAAAGACCTGCTCCTGTACTCCACTGGATTCAGTGGACTCCTTCCAACCAATAATGTCTACACAATGAGTGTCGAGCTTTAATTCTCACAGGAGAATTACTTTTCCCATTTTCCCAATATTTTAACTATTTTTTTCAGGATTCATAAAAACCAATTTCCCAAGAAGTGCCAGGAAGGAATTCTCTTAAGGAAACACTAGCAAAAGAAAAAAAAAAAAAAAAAGAATGACATGGAGAAGTCCTATAGACAGAATAATGAGGAAGAGCAACCAGATGCTATCTATAAAATATATTATAATTCCACATATGTAAATGGTGTTAATAATCCATATACATGGAATATATATATATATATATATATGTATTACAGTTCCATTTATATGATGATCTAGAACAGCCAAAATTCACTGCTGCCAGTAAAAGTCCCAAAGTGCTTTAATGTGAGTGCAAGAGAATGTGCATGGGAGGGACACAAAGGAGCCTCCCGGGGTACAAGAGCTCCACATGTAGACCCAGATGGTGTTACACAAGTGTAAATGATATAAAAACATAATGATTTTGGCCCTTACAAAGCAGAAGTTGTACCTAAAGGGAAAAAGAAGAAAAATTTTTTATTGTATGAATGGCCAAACAAGAATGAATCAGAGCCAGAGCTAGACTCGATGTCCACTCCCCAAAGCCCTGTCACTAACGATGTCTCCACTCTAACTCACAAGCTGATACGCTAATCAAACTTCACAACGGCTTATGTTTAAAAATAGGCAAAATGCTTCCATAAACACTGTTATGGTTTGGATGTGAGGTGACCCCCAAAAGCTCACATGTGAGACAATGCCGGAAGGTTCAAAGGAGAAATGCTTGGGTTGTAAGTCTTAACCAAATCAGTGATAGGGATTAACTGAGTGGTAACCAAAGCAACAGGGTATGACTGGAGGAGGTGGGAATTAGGACATGGCTTTGGGTATATATTTGTATCTGTTGAGTGGAGACTCTCTGCTTCCAGATGATGTGAGCTGCTTCCCTCTGCCATGCTCTTCCACCATTATGTTCTGCCTCACCTCAAGCCCCGAGGAATGGAGCCGGCCTTCTATGGATGTCTCTCTGAAACCGTGAGCCCTCAGATAAACCTTTCCTCCTTTATAATTATGCTGGTCGGATCTTTTAGTCACAGCAGTGAAAAAGCTGACTAAAACAAACACCAAAAGTGTCCCAAGGAACTACCCCACTAAATCCCAGGTCCCCATTCCCAACCTCTGTCCTACCACTTGCTCTATTATTGCACATGGTGAAGTTGCTATCTAGTGTTTTCTGTCAGAAAACTCTTCATAAATGTCATCTGTCTGTGCTGGATAGCCTCTGCCTACCCCTCTGCATCTACTTTCCCCTCACACCTGGCCCTCCAGAGCTGGCCTGGATGGATAGTTTCCCAAAACTCTCTGGCCTGGTGTCTTCTAGCAGGGTCTAGCCAGTAAGGACCCCAGCAGAAAATCAGAGAAAAATCAAAGAACGTAAGTACAGGGCATGATGTATTCTCCTAACTCCTCTTCAGGGTCACTTGGCATGGCTGTTTTCCTCAACTACCCTCTCAATGTGTCCATTTTTAACACATGAGGTCATTGGGAGTTTCAGAAACTTCTCCTTCCCCTGGCTCTGTTAGGCCTAGAGGTGTTTGACAGCCACAAGCACAGGGAGGCATCATCCTGGCGGTGCCTCTGTAAACTATGTGGAAACCTTCCTCCATTTTTCTTCACTTAGGCATAACACCTGTTTCCTGCTAGACCCTGAACTGATACAATGTTTAACAACAAGAAGGCAGTTTTGTTCAATTGATACTTGGAAAGAACATGCTGTGCCATGTTCATTACCTTCAGTTCAACATTTTTTTAATATTAGACTTGTTACCTATTGAACCTGCCACCCAAGTAGCCATTCCCCTACTTTCCCATGAGGAATGATGCTACCATAAACCTTAGTAGGCTGCAGAGCACTTGCCACTGAGAAGACACTCCGATGTCTGATGAAGAACTGGATGGATGGATGGATGGATGGATGGATGAACCATATGGCAAAATATCTGAAGAAAGAAGAAAGTTAGAAGCTAGGGAAGTGGTGCACACCTGTAACCCCAGCTCTTCTGGAGTCTGAGGCAGGAGGCTCACAAACTCAAGGCCAGCCTGGGCAACTTAGAGTCAGTCTCAAAATAAAAAAATAAAAAGGGGTGGGGGTATAGCTCGGTGGTAGTGTATTCCTGGGTTCAAGTCTCAGCAATACACATGCATACACACACACACACACACACACACACACAGAAAAGAAAATGTAAATTAGGATTACCATATGGATGTGTAGAAAAAAAGGGCTGTAAGAACATAAAGCTTGAATTTTTGTTGTTGTTTTTATGAAAAGACCGTGGGTGGGTTTTTAAATTTTAATTTTTCATTAAATTTGCTATGTTTATATAGCAATAATATTTTAAAAGAAAATATTTTTGTGATACTGAAATCTGGAAGGAAAATGGAAATGTAACAAATATGCATTTATATGTTTTATGGATACACAAATAGAATACTAAAATAAACTTTTTCAAGAGACAACCAAATGATTAAACATTAAAGTTGACTTTCCCTCTGCACATAGCTATTAAAGAGTAATTAAGACTTTCCACTGTGTTAAGCAACCACTTGCCTAACAAAGTTGCCATAATCATGTTAAAAAAGGGCAGATGGAATCAAATAAGATGCAAATGGGGCATAGTCCCCACGTGGATTTATGGCCCACATTTTATTGTTAGCAGTTCTTCCCAAGCAAGGGACAACATGGCTACATAGATTTATTTCTATATGTTTTTCAGAGGCCACTAATCCAAGAGCAGGAGTAGAAACTCTCCTAGACAGATGCTGGTGACATGGATAGTAGCCCCAATTCAACAAGCAGTAGCTATATGACCCTAAGCAAGTTGTTCCATCTCTTTATGCACCTTTCCCTCATGTGCAGAATTAGAACTTCTTTGCCAGACCACAGGTCCCCGCAGTTCTGACATTCTACACTTCCCACCTCTAGTGGCAGGACATGATGGCAGAGGAAGAATGTCAACATCATTTCTTGGATGCTCCTTCCAGGCCCTGCCAACCCAGCAGGACCAATACTGAGCTCCCTCATCCTGACACAAGTTCCCCTTTGCTCATCGTTCTCCTCTCCTGAGAATGGCTCCACCAGCATTTCAGTGCCCAAGAAAGAAGCCTGGTCAACATCTTATTTCTGCTTCTCCTTTACCACCCACACCCAAACACCAAGTCTGCTCAGTGTTGCCTTCTAATTATCTCATGGATCTGGTCCGTTTTCTCCGTAATTGCTGCTCTTACTCCAGAGCAGGCTCCTACCACCTCTCTCCTGGGCTATTACAACACACTCCTGTCTTCCTGGTTGGTGTATCCAGACTGTTCTCAACATTAAAGCCACCAGGGTGTTCTAAAAAGCATGTCACTCCTTTGCTTAAATCCTTCAACAGACCCTGCCCTCGGGATCATGCCCCATATCCTGAAGTTGGTGCACATGGTTCTTGATTATCTAGCTCCTGCTTCCTCTCTCAGTGCCACTTCTTACCACTTCCCCAGTCGCTCCATTGTCTAATCAAACTAAGCAACCTCTGGTTTCCTAGGGGACATCATTCTTTGCCTCCCACCACCCCACCGTGGCCTTTGAACATGTCTTCTGGTTAGGATGTTCCTTCTCCATTCTTGGGCTGGATGCTTCCTACCACTGGTCCTTTAGACTCCAGATTCTCTTTTTTGGCATGAGGTACTAGGGATTGAACTCAGGGTGTGCTTTACCACTGAGCTACATCCCCAGTCCTTTTAATATTTTATTATGAGACAAGGTCTTGCTAAGTTGCTGAGACTACCCTCTAACTTGTGATCCTCCTGCCTCAGACTCCGGAGTAGCTGGGATTACAGGTATGCACCTGGCTAGGTTCCAGCTTTTTCTAAAAAAATTCCTTAGGAATCCCAAAAGGGGGTAAGTACTCTTACTGGATGCTCTCACGGCACCTGATGTTCATTACTGAGAATCCTTACAATCTATTCTCTGAGTGAGACTTGCAAGCACAATGTTGCTCGTTGTTTATTTCTGGGATTTAGAACAAGTGGATGCAGGAATTAATGCATGTTTATGGATGAATACAAGAGAAGGAGGGAGAAGGTAAGAAGGATGAAAAGTAAGACTTTAAGCACTTTCAAGACCCTATTCTACAACAGGATTTGTGTTAGCCAGGATCCTATGGATTCCACATAGTCTTTGGCTGGA
This sequence comes from Glaucomys volans, assembly GCA_020662805.1. Lineage (NCBI taxonomy): Eukaryota > Metazoa > Chordata > Mammalia > Rodentia > Sciuridae > Glaucomys > Glaucomys volans. The sequence continues at coordinate 104,241 of JAJEJO010005377.1, read as the reverse complement.
AACTTGTATTTTCTTCATTTTCTTACTTAGGAGACAGAATGAATTCCCACAGATTGTCACATCTATTATGTTGCATTCAACCCAGTTACTCTCAAATCATTCCCAGTGATCCTAAACTCATCTTTAAAGGAACATCCATAACTATCTAGGTCATAATGTTTTTAACAATCTGAATAATCTTTCAGAGGAATAAAATCTGACAATCACTTTGAATGTTGAGAACCATTTCAAAGTAGTCACCCTTTACCACATTGGACCACGTGTATGCTTTCAGAACATCGGAAGCTTTGTTCCTGCCATTCCCACCTCTCTACTCTGAGCTCAGCCCATCTCAGGTATGGACCCATCTGAAGGCTTCCCCAGCCCGTGCCAGATACTACAGCAGCCACCTCACTGTCCTCCCACAGGCTCTGCAGAGACCTTCCAATGGACTATACTGCTCATCTCTAATTACTCAAATATACACCATGGATCTGTAGTTACACATTGTGTGTGCACACACATTAACACACGTAATGTTTATCCATAGTTACTCAAATGTTAGCTCAAGAAATCTGTCTTAAACTCCTATCCAATGTGTCTTTATTAAAAAAGTAAGTTGCAGCTGAGTGGCACAATCTGACTGGGGCTTAGGATCTGGTAAACAAACAAGCAGGCTGATGCCAGTGCTGTGCACAGCTTTCTCTCTAGAAGTCACCACATCTAAATTCTGATGGACATTTTCATTGTCAGAATTTGAAAGGGTCACAGATACAAGTAGTTGGGAATCTGAACTTCACAAATAGATCATTACCTCCTGCTATACTTTGGACAGAAAATGCCCCGCAAAGGCCCACGTGTAGAAGGCTTGGTTGCCTGCAGATAGCTCTACTAGGAGGTGGTGGATCTCTTAAAAGATGAGGTCCAGTAGAAGGAAGTTTGGTCACTGGGGGTGTGACCTTGAAAGGGATACTAAGTCCCCAATTGCTTTCTGTCTCTCTTTATTCCCCATCTGCCATGAGGCGAACAGCCCTCCTCTGCCCTTCTCTGCCACATGATCCCACTGTGACATATTGTGCTGTCACAGGCCCAAACCAACAGGGCTAAGTGACCATAAATTAAAATCTCTGAAACCATGAGCCAAAATAAACCTTTCTTCCTTATAAGCTGATTCTCTCTGGTATTTTGTCATAATAACAGAAAGCTAACTAACATGCCTCCTTTTCACACCAATCTATTGTTGAAAAAGGATGAAACAAAAGAAGCACAGAGAGGCAGCATGAGATGGCAGAAGACAGAGGTAGGTAAGAACTGCCCCTACAAAATGTCCTCAAGTGGTTTTGTCTTCCTCTTTCCACCTCCCAACACCCAAAATGAAGACAGTTAACTAAATAACTTCAGAAGTCTTTTTGACTCTATAGTATATTTTCTACTTATGAGTCTTCTTCCCCCAGGCAAATTCAGTGGCAGGATTATGTCATTTACAAAGTAGACACAGATGAGCACCTTTATAGATCTTTCTCCCCCTACAGAGAAAATTGGACAAGAAATAAAAAAGCTTAACAATTTCTGTGGTGTCAAGTCTTTGCCCATTGCCTTCTATAGAATAAAGCCTAATTCCACAGCATCTTCCGGTTTAGTCTGCCCTTTCATGAAAACCTAACTTTTTTATATATAGCTTTAAAAAACATCCATTAAGCAAGTGAGGCTTTTGAATGTCTGCATTTATAGGAACTAGGTATTGAGATCTTACTGTGAAAATCCCAATTCTACTCTTCAGACCCAGCTCACATACTGGTCACATGGTGGGCACTTTGCACTGAGGAGCAAGACGACTGTGTTAGCATAATTCCAAAGAATCCCCTACCTGCCCCCAAGACGTGAAAAGGTGCTAATGGAGCAATAGTCAAAGCTCCCTGCAGGTCTTCCTTATGTCCCTAAGATCCAAACAGCAATGCTGGTTAAGGTTGAAGGTTAAAAAGTTGAAGGTTAAACTGAGCCTTTGGGGCTAGGAGGGGGAGGTCGAGTCACTATCTGCCTTCAGTGATCCTTAATAAAGAAAGAGAGTTCCAGGGGAACCGAGAGCATGTGGCTTTCTTTATGCCAGATGCCACCAACACTAGACTGGGCAGCCTAGCCTTGAAGTGACAATCTGCAAGGACCCTTGAGTAGGTGGGAGAGGCAGGTCAACTGACACTCCCAACAAAGTCAGGATGACAATGTGTCTGAGCCAAATGACTAGAACAAACCCCTGTGAGGCCTCAAAAAGGCATTCCCTGTTTCCGCCATTACTCTCATCTCCAAATCCCTTTCTAGAGCATCAGCAAGATTATCAATATTGCTGGGAATTTAAAAGTCATTGGAGAGGCTGTGCCAACAGAGGACCTTAGAGAAGACACCATTCATCACGTGGAAGGCTGGTAACAGAGCAGCAAAGCAGGGATATCTGTTGGAAGCAAAAGGGTCAGGGAACCTTCTTAATCAATTCTTAGGCAGGAGCTTTCAATGTTCAAGAGAAAGTTCTCCCAAAGCAGATAAATCTTTAATTGATTAATGTCATAAACAATTAAAATGAGTTTTCATTGCAGAGAATATGCATAGCAAGAAAGCCTTTTAAATTTTCCCTTAAAACCACAAAACACTCAGCTTTGGCACCTGGCCCAAGGCCAAATTCTTCAAATGCCAAACCTCTGACCGAGGGTAGAGAAGGAGGGGGATGAGCTCACTGGAGAAGAGGAATGTATCAGGGGAACTTGAGCAACCCCAGAATTCCACTGGCGCCCCAACCCTTACCAACAAGAGAGGCTTCCATAAGAATTCTTGCTGCACACTAGCTACAGAGGCACTGAACTAAATGGACTGTTGCAAGTTGGGGTCTTTAGAAGCTGGTGCTGAGTCAGAGTTGGAGTATGTTATGGTTTGGATATGAGGTGTACCCCAAAAGCTCCTGTGTGGATGCAGAAATGTTCAAAAGTGAAATGATTAGGTTGTGAGAGTTATAATCTAATCAGTCCATCAGTTCACCCTAATTTAAATGATCTAACTGGGTGGTAACTGTAGGCAGGAGGGACATGGCTGGGGGAGGTGGATCATGGTGGCAGGTGTCCTGAAAGGGTACATCTTCCCTGCTGCCCCTGCTCCTTTCTTTTTCTCTGCTTCCTCACCTTGGGCCCATAGTAATAGTCTCAGCCAACTGTGGACTAAACCTCTGGAACCAAGAGCCAAAATAAACTCTTAAGATGTGTAGATTTAAGATTTAAGATGTGTAGCAGGGTATCAGCTCCGCTGAAAGGAGGAGGAAGCATTTTCAGGCAGAGGAAGCAAGCCAATAAAGCCTGGGCAGGGCCTCCCCACCTGGAACTGGGCTGTCACCAGATATCTCAGAGGAGAGTCCCACAGAAAGGGCATGGCCTAGGGCAAGCAGCTCTCTGCAGAGGACCCTCCTGAAGCTGACAGCCAGCAGGAGACTGTCAGCAGAGCACACCACCTGCCACTGTCAGCATCCCTCCATTTCAAAGGAAACCTCGGTGGCACATTTCTGCGGTTACCACATCCACCTGTTCCAGAGACACAACCTGTAATTTACGATTAGGTTTTAAAATACTAAAAGTTTAAACTTCAAAAGCAAAATACAAAGAGAAAAATATTTTCATTTGTACTTGAAATAATAACATTGTCAAATTAAAGAAAGATCAATTGCAAGGAAATGTTGCTCTTCTCATTTACTAAAAATTATAAAGATGTATTTATATGTATATATGCATGCTGTATATATTTATATTGAGGGATATATCGGGAAACTTGGAATATTATCTGAAATAATATTGCCAAAAATGTCTGTTGTAATTATCTCTTGGTGCTATGATTTGAGAAGCTTTTTCTTTCTTGATATTGTTCAGAATTTTTTGCATTTTTGTAGCAAGATTCTTATCTTTGTAAACAGACACAAAGATGTAAACACAAACCAAAAGCATCCTTTATCTTCTCTCAAGGACTTCTGTATCTTACTTGTAGATCCAGGTGAGAATACTAGTATAGAGAAAGAAACCCAAGATTAACTAAAGGCCTTGGATCCAGTCACTCAGCACCAAAACAGACTATCTATCTGATCTGTACCTCAGATTCTGCAGGTATCAGCTGTGGGAGAAGCTGGAAAATGTCTAATACTACTTCCAATCCAAACAAATATCATCTACCACCTCCCTCACTGTTTTCTGAAATGGGAAACTGAATTTAACTAATAATTAAACAAAATAGCTTAAATAAAGGTATAGATTTACTATAAGAAAACTGTACTGATGGCTATGAAGTTTGAGCTCTCTGCCAGTTACCAAAACCCTTCAAAGGAAAGCAGACTCCTTGGCAGGTCTTTGTCACAGAGGCAAACATGAAACCAGGCAGCATTAGCCAGGAAAGGCCTGCCAAGCCAAAAGGCAAATATTTGGTCCTATTAAATTACCAAAGAAAAAAACCATAGATGCCATGGGACCACAAAGAAGTGGCATTGGTATTTGTCCTTGTCACAAAAATACTGGTCTCACACTGTCATTCTCTGTGACATCTGGGACTATGAGCCAAAAAGAATGATTCCCCTTGCTTCTCCTAAAAAGAACTCTTGTCAATCTGTCTCCCTTTTAGGGTGTTCAAGGAGCAACCTCTGAACTCTGAGAACTAAGACCCTTTGTCACATTCAATTATTTATCTCTAGCACTACCCCATTACTTGACACAAAACTAATATTCTTTTTCCGCCCCCTCTGGTGCTTGGATTGAACCCAGGGCTTTGTGCATGCAAGGCAAAGCACTCTACCAACTGAGCTATATCTCCAGCCCAAAACTAATTATTTTAAAAATGAACAAATGAATAAGTACATACGCTCCTAGGCTACATACAAGGGATATTGGAAAACATGCCATGCTTGGAATTAAGGCAAAAAGAAGGCCGTATGCTCTTCCAGTGCCATACTGGAACATTATCTAGGAGGTGCACCCAGGGATTATTTGATTCTCTAGGAGACGCACCTGTGTTTGACTTGCTATTGCCACTGATTAGAGTTCAAATTTTGTAAAGTTACAGGTTAACTTAGACTTTGTAAGGTTACATGTTAACTTGGAGATTTCTATCCATTATAGATGTATATGATCTTTCTGACTGGTGGAAATAAGAGCCCTGAATGTTAACTCATTTGTTGCCCTGCAGGATATTGACTAGTTTTACCCTAGCAATCTTATTCCAATAGTTACTCCAGTTCCTATAACTATACAGGTCCTCAAATGCTCTTTGAACCAGCTTTAACTTCCTACTGGTTTCCTCATTAATGAGTTAAATAAATTTTTTGCCATGTGCTGACTTCCTATTTGTATAATAGACATGTCTGCAACTTTTTAAAAAATTATTCATCTTCAAGAGAAATACAAGAAAAGAAAACCTAGTTTGTAGTCTAGGATAAGAGCAAGACATGTACATATACATTTATACTTTAGATTAGAAAAGGTAGTGCTGGAGATCTATATAATAGCCACTGAATTACAGGGAATAAAAGAGATGGTTTTCAGCTGTTTCATGCTAGGTTTGGTACTCATTGTCAGGAATGTAAATCCTTGACCATTCCTTAAAAAAGGGGAATGGGGAGTGATGCATTGGAAGGCATTTAGAAATACCAGAGAGTAGTTGCTTCTCTGCTGCAGTGGAGTGGGGTCCCTGAAAATCCAGTCCCAGGGAAGCTTTTGTAACACCAAGAGAGTCACCTCCCTATGCATGCCAGCTTCCAGTTCCAAAGTTACATGACATCTCCCCAACCTAAGAGAGCTCACCTCCATCCCAGCTTCCTTCATTCCTCTTTAGGGGTATCTCCCTGCAGGAAATGCAAGTCTTTTATTTACTAAAAAGAGGGGGTATAAGCAGAAAAGGACGGGAGGCAGATCTCAATGGATTCAGAGAAGCCTTTATTCCTTCACAGACTCCAGATGGGGAAAATGGCCCTCAGTTACAGAGGGGATTTTGGTTTTATAGGATACAATGATGTGATCATTGGGAGCTGTGTATGTGCAGTCTTGATAGTCAGGGGCTAGTTGAACAGGTTAAACCTTAATTTAGGAAGGCAGTTGTAAAAAGGTTGAAACTCAGTATTGTCAGGGGAGATAAGAGTCCAGATCCTAGGGATGAGTACTCAAATCTTGCCCATTGGTATTTGCTGTGCTTCCGTTTAGGTCTAATTTGCCATGGGGGAAAGTCATGGTTTAGGGCCCAGCATTCAGCATCCACCCCTTTCCCCCAAGGCCCATTGTTCCTTGGCTAGTTTCCCCTCCCTTCTCCTGAGCAGCACTTCTCTCCATTTTTCTTTGGGGGCTATGTTGCAGGGATATTATTTCCATAACCCTTCAGGGGAGAAATTAGCTTTATTAATGGTGGGGCTGCTTCCTGATGGCAATAATCAAATCTAGATGGGATCTCTCAACCCTCTCAGGCTTGGTCAATCCCTAGTCTACAGACACGTGAAACTCCTTTTCATAGGTAAGGAGCCGGACAGGAGTCAAACCCAGTTAGATTTACAAGGACATGTTTACACATATGAAGCCAGGTCCAAAGTCCTTGGAGGGGAATGTCTCAGATGGGATACTCCCTTGCCTGACATAATCAGAATGTGTTGTCTATGCAGTGATGATAAAATTGCATTTTAAAGCCAGGTATAGTGGCACACGCCTGCAGTCCCAGCTACCCAGGAGGCTGAGAAAGAACTGCTAAGAGTCCAGGAGTTCAGAGCCAGCCTGTGCAATATAACAAACAAAGCCCCAGTAACCAGCCATTCCTTCACTTCTACATCATTCAAACACAATAAAGCTTTCTTTGATGTGGCACTAATCCTCACTCCCTTTTAACTAAATGCAACTGTTAAAGCAAACTACAATAGTGTTGGTGTTGAAGTAAATAGAGGTACATGGGATTCCTGTTCTATCCTGGTCAAAGCCAAGCAATAGTTGTGAACTTGAACTGAACTGCTCTTGCTCTCAGCACATGCCTGTGTGCACATGTTTCCCCGACCCATGACTGTCTTCCTCACCATGCCACCCTACCCATGAGGAGCTCCATAAAAATCTAAAGAACATCTGAATGAAAGGACAAATCTATGAATCATTCGGAGATAGGAAAGGACAGGATATCATTCTTATTCCAAGGAGGTAAAACCTGAGACAAAAAGATTTAGTGTCATGCAAGAGCCAGGAAGCAATTCTTCTGCTACATCTGGCACGATTTGGACCCTTAAAAGATAATTATATATGTTTCTGGAAGATTAGAGATATTTGAGAGTTGAGATAAGAGCAATAAATATGATTAAGGAGACAAAAATCAGTTCTGTGAGGGAAATAAAATCATAGTAGCAAGGGTTAGATTAGACCAGAGGCAGTTCTTGGGGCTGTCTTCAGGTGACTGCAGCTGGAAGCACAATTTCATTATAACCAGAAAACACCCACCACTAAGAGACCTTGATGCTGGACAAATAGCACATTATTTAAACTCTTGGCAACACACACTTGATCATTTTTGTCAATGCGGCTTAATTAACAATTCTTCTACTCCTCGCCCCCAGTGCATGCTCTTTGGTTTAAAAGTCCAAGTCTTCCCCCGTCGCCAGAAAGAACATCCACAGTGATTGGTTTCCAGTTCTGTACTCATGAATAAATATCATATTTGTGACCTTTAGCACACCCTCTAGGCAAGGATTATTATAATGAGAGCACTGATCAGTCGCCTTGGCATGCACAGCAGGAAGACTGTGAAGGGAGAAAGGCCTTCCTGAAGGGAAAGGTAATTAAGCCTGCAACCGTCCTCCAAGGGGCCCCCCGCAAATCTCCAGCTCAGTGATCTTTCAGACACCACCATCAGCCTTAGAGGGTTCAGAAGCAAAGCTGTCTAGAGATACGACAGGAACAAATGACAAAGTCGTGTGTAGGCTCTGAGGGTAATATGCTTTAAAGGCCACAAGGCCACAGCAAGCTGGGTCGTTGCCACTTCAAATCTTCCTTGGAAGCAGCAGAACCCATAAATTCCAATACCAACAGAACTGGCCCTGGCCCACCATTAAAACTCTCTGGAACTCTGCAAACTGAGTCTAAAATGATAAGGTAAGCAGGGTAGGTGAAGATTAACAGCAGACTAGCTCAAATTTTGAACAAACACACACTTCACAAGTGGCTCCTAGTAATTATGTTTTATAAGTCTTTAACCTCACCAGTTAAATTATTTTCATAATATTTTTAGAGAGTCTCAAATTTTTGTGATGAGTTGGGGGCATAAATAAACCAACTAACATTTTTGAGGACTCAAGTTTACAAATGTCATCATATAAATTGATATTGACCAGTTTTTCAAAAAATAAAACCAAAAATCATAACAAAAACAAAATGAGGAACTGAAGTAAATATAACTCAGTAGTAGAGAGCTTGCCGAGCATGCTCAGAGAACCTGGGTTCAAACCCCAGCGTGCATGAACAAACAAATAAACAAACAAATAAAACTAACCAGTTTGTGAAAAGCATTTCATTTGAAGTACTCCCAAACATAGCAGAAATAATACCATATATGCCCATTTATGTGCCAATCAGGTTTAGCACACCTTAACACTTCACATTTCCTTCAAGTTTCTGTCATTAGAGAGGTGATTACTATCCTGAAATGTGTGGGTGTTACTCTCAAGCAGTTTCATACTTTGACTACATGTATGTATTCATAAGGAATCTATATTATTATTTAACATCAAATAGTGTTGTCTTGGGGTACAAATCTTTCTACATGTTTTCCCAAACTTTGTATTTTTGAGATCTACAAATGTTGGAAATGTAACCCAGATAACCAATTCTAATTGCCAAATGGTATTCCAGTTTAATTCAACGTTCACAGTAATCTTGTGCATGAAATGATGAGTGAACACCTACCTTCATTCGAAGAAGCAATGACTAACTCAGACATAGTTCTGATTCAACAGTCCATGTTCTTCCTACTGCAAAACTCTCAATTCTGAAAGTTGAAGACTGAAAATTACAAAGGATTCATACAAAACCCAATCAGGCAGTGGATTAGGGAAAGGAGAAAAGCCCTCATTCACACCACCATCTCCAGATTCATCACTGTACAGACAAGGCCGTCAACTCACAAAGAGAAGACGCTGAACTCCACACCCTGTTTTCTTTATGCTAAACTTCACTCTGGGAAATCTGAACATCAAGCAGACATTTAGTGTCAATGAATTAATACTAACTTTTCTGAGGTGTGATAATGGTGCTGTGGTTATGTTAAGAAGGAAAAAGAAGTCTCTTAATATTTATAGAATTTATTTTTACAGGATGAAAAGAGTTCTTCAGATTGCATAAAAATGTGAATGTACTCATTAACACTTCTAAATGGTATCCTTAGAAATGGCTAAGATGATAAATTTAAGGGTATGCGCGTTTCACCATAATTAGCTAAAAAAAGAAAAAGATATAGTTGGGGACAAAGTATGTCTTGGATTTGCTTTCCCTAATCCAGGATATGATAGGGGTTATAGATAAAATTAGACCTGAGTTGGTAAGTGTCGAAGCTAGGTAATGGGGACATGGGGGTTCATTATACCAGTCTCTCCACTTCCATATGTTTAAAGTTCTCCAAAATAAAAGTTTTACATATTAGTTTAGCCCAATAAAAATAATTCCATTTCACTAATAAGCTGTTTGGATTTTAAGCTGAAATAAAATGCGGCGTATTTTTCAAATGCTAACATTGTTCTCATTCTGTGGTTCTAGAATGAACAGTGTCTCTTAAACCTGAATGTGGTTTTTGAACCACCTCAGGATCTTGCTGAAACCCCACTGCTGTTCAGTAGGGCTTGTGTGGTGCCAGAAAGGCTTTCTACCAAGCTTGCTCCCTGCTGAAGGTGCTGTCCAATGGTCATGCATGAGCTAAGCAACAGGGGACTTAAAGGCAGCAAGTGCTTGCAAGAGGCGGAGCCAGCAAAGCTTTATGTACATTGCTTATCTGGAGACTAGCAGGGCTATAATGCTGCTGCTTTGCTCTGAAGTCTCATCCCTTTGAACCCCAGGTAGGTATCACCATTCACTCACAGGTAACCTCCCAGATTGAGGTCACACAAAAACAGAAGGAACCTAGCAATCAGATTTGTACCTCTAGGGACAGCACTGTATATCTAAACTCATTATATTACAATGAAAAATTATTACCCTGACAGAGTCTGATTCTAAATCTGTTAAGGAATGACTGAACCAAAGAAACATGTTCAGAGGTCAAAGTTCAGATTCCCAGGCAAGACTTGAGAACCATTAACTATAAGGAGGTTAAAAGAGCAAAACATCTTGGAAGTGCAAGTAAATTCCATGTGATAAAGAAATAAAACTCATCTAATTCATGAGTGTGCCTAAAAAATATCACATCTCTGAAGAACCCATAAAAAATCTTGTCCACAAAATATAGTGACTTCCTTTTGGACTGATGGTCATTGGGTTGACTTATGCAATCTTCTGAGTCCAAAGAACATGCTCTATTTAAGTTAGAGGACCTGTGCCCAGCACACAGGACAATTCTTAAGGCACTGGCAGGTGATCATGCCTTTCCCATTTAGTGAGCTCACTGAGTATGAGACAAGTATTGAATAATTTATATTAATTATTTCACTTAAAACACTGTCTTTATTCTCTATGTGCCTCTCCTCTTTGCAAAGATTTTTCTTAAAATGTTAATTCTTGCTTCCTTCAGCAGGCAGTGATATAAAGAATAGGGTGCTACCCTCTCTGCCCTGTGAACTGTAGATCTAGCTGTCGGAAACCTAGAGAAGCGGCTCACACCATGTGGCTCTCGCCCTTCTCAGGGAATGACAGGGAGAGAGCTACTACAAGGGCAGGGAAGAAGTCCCTGCCTTCAGCAAGCCTGCAGTCCCATGGAGAAGTTAGCAGGCAGAAAAATTAGTATATATTTACTATTTAACAGGCACACACATGCTCCATTCAGTGCAGGCACAGGAATCCTGACTAAAGGGCTAAGTGGTCTACATTAAGATGGTTTGGGGGTTGGACCTTGAGGTCACTTAAAATGCACAAGGAAGAAAAAATACAAGCAAGCTAAGGCACTGAAGCCTGTAAGAATCAACACCAGCAAGTAGCTTGGAATGGCTGGAATGCAAAGATTCAGACTGCTGGGGCCCCTAGAAGAGAAGAAGTCAGTGGATTGGTTATTTTAAGAGCATGGTTAGCCCTGAATCTCCAATTTTGTACTTAATTTTTAATTAATAGATGTTATTCTTTAAAAAAAAAAAATCTGTTGTAACTTTTTGAAAAATCTGTTTTTGTTGTTGTGACTACTAGCCACAAAAGTTTTTCTTAAGGCCACAGTCTGCAGGGGAATGACAGGACATCCACCCTGACCTTGGAGTTAGTCACAAAAGATAAGATAAAGAAACATGTTCACACACAGTTGTCAGAGTTTTGAACCAGGGTGCCCCAAGCCCAAGCCAAAACCACCTCTCAAAGTACAAAACAGGGAGGCAAAAAAGCAATGTGTTCAGAGTACAGACCTGAAAGGAATTTTGTGCATCATTTGCAACCTGCGCAACATAACGGTAAAATGTCATGAGAAAAGTTTCCACAATTAGAAATCACTTCTATCAGTCCTACAATTAGACCCAATCCAAAGACCTCTAACAGGAAGAGTTTAAGGTCCTGAATGCCCACATCTAGAGAGTCAATGCTAAGTTTAACAAGATAAAATCATAAAAATGTTGCTCGGTGAGAAAGAAACCCCCAAGAAAATCCCAGGGCAAAATTCAGAAAAGTCCTCTCTATTAAGGAGAGACTTGGAGAAACAAGAAACATCTTATTCTACTTCTGAAACCACAGTGAGTCAGAAAAACATTCCTTTCCCTTTTATTTCTTCCCAGAATACACAGAAACAAGAACTAAGAGCAAACTTTTCTTGACATCCTTCGGGTATTTCTGGAAAAGTGTCTCCTTGGAATAAATAAGTGAGGCCTGTACAGCCTTACAGCCCAGGCACATGGATCAAGCCATATGGAAAAATTGCTTGCTGAGAGTAAGCAAGGTGCAAACTAGCACTCCCACCCTCCTTGAACAGTCGGTTTTCACAGAGCACAGCATCAGAGGAAACCCCAACAGAAAAAAAGAGGACAAAAAAGGATTTTTTTTTTTTCCTGATGTTTTCAGCACTGGGTACTCGGGGAATTCAGGGCCTGTGTATTTTTTAGGATTTCAAGAAACCTGATAAACAAAAAGTTTCTACATGTCCTTTAAAGAACCCTGGGTAGTTTTACAGGATGGTGGGCTTAACCTTGAATGCGTGATGGGACATCATGACAAAAGGTAAATCTGAGCTTTCCTGCATGATAGTTTTCTATTCTGTTCTGTAAGCAATGACTACAGGGGGAAAAAAAAAAAAAAAACCACTACCTATAAAGTTAATAATTGGCATACTATGTTTCTACCAGACTGAACAGGTACAAATCCATAAATTCTGAAAGCCACGAGGCCAAGTGATTATACTATCTTGTAAAAACCTTTGAAACAAGTGAATTTCAACAACAAAATGATTTATGCCATAAGAATATAGCATTAAGTCATAATGGCCATCCTCACATCCTCCCACAGCAGGTGGACACTGACACAAGATGTGCATGCCTCTCAAGAATCCTAAATCTCAGGCCAAGCAGAGTAACAGGGAGAGGGAGAAAAGATGATCATTTTCAATATTAATAATAAGAACTCATGAGTTGAGTGGGGAAAAATGATGGTGACACCACCTAGCCAGGCCTAAAGGGGCTGCATTGTAGAGGGTTTTTTTCTGTTGTTTTTTATCATTTCTTACCAGTATATCACACAAAAAGAAGAATCTCTCTCCGGGGAAGACTAAACCAAAGATTTGTTTACAATACAAAACACACATCATGTTCTGACTTGTACGAAGTTCCTCCAGAAGTTTCCTGTTTGAATTAATTGAGTCATTTTATCTCAAATAAGTAGACAAGGTCTTGCTTTGATCTTCCTAAACTCAAGATTTTAGCTCACTCCCCAAAGAGGGAACTCAGTCTTAGACAAAAATATACATGCCCCCAGCTCCATTTTCTCCTCCCTATCACAGGCCAGTGTCAGCAGACCTCAGGCCCATATCAGAGGGCCAGGGTCAGGAGGCCACAAGCCATGACAGGAGGCCTCAGGGTGAATACCAGCCCTAGCACTGCACCCTGTGTCTGGTACCTTTGGCCAGCCATTCCCACCTCTGGTCTTCCATCTTCCTGTCAGTAACAATGATAGCTACCACTTAAGAATCCACCATGTGTCAGGTATCAAGCTAAGAATGTTTTATGCTTAACTTAATCTGTGCAAATAACTAGTCAATTGCATCATGTCAAAGATGCTAAGACAGACAAGAGCAAAACAGGAAAAGGCGGAGCAGGCATTATGACCAAGGATGGTCTAATTCCAAAGTCCCTGCTCTTTGCTCCTTCCTCATCTGTACAAAGCATTAGAAAAACGTGCTGAGACTGTTGATGGCTAAAAGCCTTGACAGATTGCACACTGCATCATTTCCAATAGTCCTAATCACCAGGTTCCAAGTTCCATACATCTGAACTCCTCTTGCTCCTTTCTAATCAGGTGGACTTGGCTACTCAGGCTGCAAAGGGCAGGGATCAGAAACCAAAAAGAAGGCAGCAGCAGGGCAGCTCTGGCATTTTATAAAGCCTGGTCTTTCTCTTTCTCCTCCCAGTGTCTCCCACACAACTGGAACCCTGTAGCCTCCTGTCACCTGCCAGCACATTTACCAGACCTCAGTTACCCTTAGCCAAGAGTGGAATTCATCCCCCAGCCTGTGTCCAGGAGAAAGTTCTAGAAAACGACCTATAATTAAAAACTGCGAACTAGGGCCTAGGGCATAGCTCAGTAATAGAGTTTGTACATAGTGTGTATGAGGCCCTGAGTTTAAATTCAAGCTCCACAAAAAAAAGAGAGAAAAACAAAACAAAACAAAACAAAAATCCTAACAAACTGTCTAAGCTGCTGACACTCTGCTTGATATTTTCTGTACATCAACTCAATAAAGTTGCAAAAATCTCCATATTTACTTGCTCATTTATCCAACATATTGAGCACCTTCTTTACACCAGGCACTGTACCAGTGCTGGGAGATAATATTAGCCATATACATGTGTGTACAGAAAGGACTCAGGGCATTAAGTGACTTCTCAAGACAGGGACAAAGTAGCAGAAGGCAAAGGTTCAAAAAAGTCTATCATAAGCTGAAAGAACATAGGTGAAAATGCTCTCAAAACATCTACAAGTATCTCACTGGCTGAATACCCAACAATATATAAAATGCTTTCATAGACATCATCTCACTTAACTCACTGGATATATGGCTTTAGAGAAAATACTATTTTTTTCATATTTTCAAATGCTGGGTAGTACAATAAAGTAATTTTGTCAAGAGAAGGTCTGAGGGCTGGAGGGTGTAACTCAGAAGTAGAGCACTTAGCTTGTGTGAGGCCCTGGGTTCAATCTAGGCACCACAGCGGGGGTCTAAAGTAAGTCACCTTTTAAGTTCTGATGAGTCACAGGCCCTCACTCAGACTGGTAGTTAGGTGGGAAAGGAAAAAAGAGATGGGGAGAAAAAATAAAGGTCATCTCCACTCTAAAGGGAGCAATTTGGTTCTGGGTCATCAATAAATGGACCTCACACTGCCATTATTTTTCATGACAAATGATAAATCCAGACTTTCATAGAGTCACCTAAAATTTTAAATATTGCCATCTAATTCATGGTTTGTTTTAATACAATGAGGACAAACAAGGCAGGGTTGCAAGACAAATTCAGGCTGCAGACAGATATTTATAACATCTGGATTGGAATAACAGATGTGACAGAAGGAGAGCAAACACAACGTCGTAAGAAATACTGACTTCTGCTATTTCCGAACCGGTAGGAGAAAGTAGAAGGCGGGCGTGTGAGAATCCCCTGTGAGCAGGGGAGATGGCAGGAGCTGCCACCTGCAGAACACCTTCAGGAGCTTCCCTTCACAGGTGAATGGGACACCAAACTGACACTGCTGCACAGGGTGCCTGGCACCGAGTTGTCAGAAGTGTTCATCCTTTTGCTACCATCTTTGTTACTAGCTAGGACAGGAGAAGCTTGGCTGGGTCTGCACACGAGCTGTGTAACCGTCTGAATCTTTGGGGTCCACATTCATGGATTCAACCAAAATTGCTTGGGAAAAAAAATGCACCGTACTAAACATGGACAGACTGCTTTTTCTTGGCATTATTCCCTGAACAATACAGTATAACTCTTCAGGTGGCACTGTGCTGCTTTAGCTACTGTAAGTAACCGAGAGTTGACAAAGTACAAAGAAGGAGATGTGTAGGTTATATGCAAACACTAGGCCTTTTATGTAAGGGGCTTGAGCATCCACAGATTTTGGTATCCTCAGGGGTCCAGGAACCAATCCCTGAAGGAACCCTAACATCTCCAGCTCAGTGTCATCATCTGTAAATCGTGCTGGCAGAGACCAGGCATGGAGAAATGTCAGCTATTATTGTTGTTACAGAGGAAATGTGATATATGAGAAAAGGAAAAATTCAAGACGCTGTGAACACAAAGCAGAAGTTACAACAGATTATTTTCAAACAGTTTAATTGGATTTTAGGCATATTATTTAATCCATTTGCATGTTAATTGCTTGGACTGAAGAATGAGAAGAAATGAAATCACTTATTTCATAGGATTTGTGAGTAAAAAGCATTTCATACTCTCTCGAGTGTCAAGGAAATATAATCGTTAATAGTCCCAAAACTAAGTATCAAATTTCTATTCCACAAAACATACCCATGAGGACTACCAGGGAGCACCCAGGGCATGGCAGCTCCCGATGCCCATGCTAGGTATTGTGATAAACAGCAACCCTGCCGCTCATACTTGTCAGGTCCATCTTCAGCTCACTGGTCCTCACATCCACCAGTGCCTAGGAGTTCAGGTAATTCTGTCCCCACTTTACAGAGGAGGATCTAGGACCTGGGTTTCTGAACCCAGAGCTCATCCCCACGTTGTGCCCAGCCTGCCCGTGTTACCCCTTACCGCCAGGGACAAAGGCTTTTGGAGGGGTTGGAGGTGGGGGGTGGAAATCTTAATTAAGGAATCTGCTAAATTCTTGTTAATTCTCAGTCACTGCTTATTAATATGGCCAGTACAGGCTGACTCGGGGCTAAATATTACAGCAATCCAGAAGCAGAACATAGATCTATAATTACCCTAATGTTTCTAATAGAGTTACACAATGGGCATAGAATTACGTACAGAGGGGGAAAATTGTATTAGACACCTCTGAACCTTCGAAATTGCATTACTTAGAACCTTGGCAAATGAGCAGTAAGTATTTAAAGAAGATTAAGATGAATTTCCCATTTGGTGTCCTACTTAATTTGCCCGACAATATTTGGCTGCCACCTTTAGTGTAAACTGCTGGTGGTAGTGGGGTGGAGGGGCACCTCCTGATGCCTTCCACACTGCAGTTACACTCTGCTGGTCCACAGCACAACACTGTCACCCCAGGGCAGCAGGGGCCAGATGAGCAACTGCCCAACAGAGTCAAAAGCTTCCCTGGAGTCACCCTTCTGAGAGTCACAGGAAGGGATCTGGGCTCCCCCATGGGTCATGTGACATGACATTGTGGCTTCCTCAAATGAGAACAGAAACTGCTTTCCAGAAACTCCCTTCAAGAATAAATCATTGTCCCCAAACCACGCAACAACAAATCTCCACATCCAACCCAGAATTTCAAAAGTTTAAGTATGTAACACATGCTTTCATAATAGTAAAAAAGAGATGAGTATTAATGGAATACTAAAATTGCAGACTGGAAAGAGAAGCCCAGTTTCCTCATTTTATAGATGGGAAAGTACAGGCTGGAGAGAGGAAGTGACTTGCTGAAGACAACATTGTACAAGACAGGAGGGCACAAACACCCAGGGATTCTGAGAAAACGCTGCATTTCCTAGAACATCAGGGAAACATCATTAGCAATTCTCCCACACTGAGGGGAACCCCACTGTTCACTTCTCCACTGCCCACTTCTCAGGGTCCAGCTCAGGCCCTCCCCAATGCCCAGGCACTTTCCACTCCCCACTCCAGGGTGTGATCACCTCTGCTCTTCAGAAACATCTTCCAATTCTACTCCACCCTGGCTCTTCCCTCCCGCTGGCTTTTGAGTACAGTATGGTCTCCCTCAGCTTTTTCCCCAGTCCTCTACCTGGCTTCTCCTGAGGTCTTTACCTTTCAGCACAATAGTGAAGCTGGGGGACACAAAAGGACAGTCAGTGTAAATAATAAATGATTGGGTCAGATTAGGAAGATGGGGGCTATTCGAAAAGGTAGGAAATCAAATGCTAATACCTCCAGAGCCCCCACTCCCCCCGCCACACCTGCCAAGGTTACCTGCCTACAGAGCACTGTTCCTCCCAAGAAGCTGTTAATGAAGCACCTCCTGGGTGGCTCCTTTCCTGCCCCTTTGGGCAGACACAGAGAGGCACCCCTGAAGGCTTCTTTCCCACCTTTTGGTCACTAGTCACATAGGCAAGATAAGGGGAGAAGGAGGGCATGGGAACAAAGGAAATCTAAAACCTGTAAAAGGGGCAGGGCACCCCCACTGCTTTGGACACCCAGATCTGGAGCCCCATCTCTTCAGAGAAGTCTATCTCTGTTCTATCTTTTAAAGAAAACTTTCTTTCTATGCTTGCCTTGGCGTTTTTTGGGTGTTCAATCTTCAATATCTGGGGAAACGGAAGTCGGCCCTGATTGATTCTCATCACCCCTATCAACAGGAAGGCAACGGGGAAATGGGAGCAACAACCCAGGAACATTTAAAATCTGCCAGAATCTTATAAGCTTTTTGTGCCTAATATGCAATATAAACTGGGAAGGCAATTAGAGTTTCTTCTATTCCTGACACTGGGACTGAAGGTCCAGCCTCCACCAGCCCCCTCCATTCTTTAAGAAGCCCTCTTTTCCTTAATACCCAGCACCCCTTCCCTCCATCTCCCACCTAAGCAAAAGAACATGCATTCTAACTAGGGATGCACCCATTTGACAGGGCAGCTGCTCCTTCAGGGAGACTTCCTTGAGGCTTTTTCTAACCTAATCACATACACAAAGGGCACTGATAGGAAATTTCTTTGTCTAACATTTCCTAGCACATTCTTTCCAGGCTCTTCACAGTCTCACTCAGAAGATTCTTTCAGCATCCTACTCATCAGCAACTCCTTGTTGCCCAACCTTCTACACTTTTGGGGCCAGTCTCAGAACCCTAAAGAAGCAGGAAACAAGGGACTGATGGGGAATTTCTGCATGGCACTGGCTTCTCTTCAGGTCAAGGGACCAGGAGGAGTGGAAGTCTTTCCTTAATGTCTTTACTTCTGGTCCAGTGCTCACCTTCTTCATTTTACCAGCAGATGCCTGACTCCAGCATCACCTCAGTCCTGAAAAGGATTAGTGTAAACCTGAAACTCACAGGTACGTCTGGGTGGAGCACCACACTCTCCCACACCCATATACCCCCATCATCTCCAGGTCATATCTCCCCTAAATTATCTCCCTCACTTCTTTGCTGTGTAAAAAGTACTAGCATAAGTATCAGATTCAAAATATCAGCTTAGCCAGGTGTGCTGAAGCATGCCTGTAATCCCGGCAGCTTGGGAGGCTAAGGCAAGAGGATCACAAGTTCAAAGCTAGCCTCAGCAATTTAGCAAGACTCTAGGTAAATTAGCAAGAGCCTGTCTCAAAATAAAAAATAAAAAGGGCTAGGGATGTATGTGGCTCAGTGGCTAAGTGCCCCTGGGTTTAATTCCTGTTACCAAAAAAAAAAAACAAAAAAAGTTAAAAAAAGAAAAAAAGAAAATGGTCGACTTAATTTCAATTCCTATAACCCACCCAGGCAAGAGGCTTTCAATTCAGGCAAGCAATCACAGTGAAGTGGGGGCTCTCTTCCCTCCTGAAGGTTAGTTTTGCAGAGTAGCCAGAATAAGCATCCTGCTTGTCCAATCCCACACTTTTTGAAATGTCCAGGAAACTATTAAAGGCAAAAGAAACTTCTTTAAATTTCCTGGGAAATCTAGCTTTTGTTTATTTATAAAACTTGAAAAAAATCACTAGGAGCTTTATCATATCTACTCAAGAATATGTTGAGCCAAAATGTCTACCTGAAGAACAGCACAAGCCCTAGTCAGAGCACTTTATTCTACATCTCTGGTCCCAAGCTGGCACACTGATCTTATTTAGGGAGGAGGGAAAAATAGACTCTCCAGTACAGACGTGGAAGGGGATGGCAATTCATATATCATACTGCTCCTTTAATAGTCACGTGCACTGAACTCCCCTGAAAACAAACCTATGAAGTTAATGTTCCCTTCAAAATCTTTAAAAACTAACATGGGCTATGAAATTAAGATGAAACATGTTCTTTTTATTCCTGTTCTACTGACAAGGAAACCAACACTCAGGATTATTTGCCCAAAGTCATCTAGGAGACCAGGTCTGCCAGAGCCCAAAGTTCATGATTCCCCACTATACCACCATGCTTCCTTTGTGCTCATTTCCTCTTCTTTGGCATCAATGACTCCCCTCCCCTCCAGATCCAGAAGGACCAATGCCATGGAACTCTTCACCCCAAACAGTGAAACTTAACACAGAGCTACAAAATTTTTCTGTAAGAACATTCCTGCTAGAAACGGAATCCTCCATGACAGCCCAGCAACCTGTTAGCATCTCCTGGATATTAACAGCACCACAATTCCTTAGTTACCGAGCATCTCAACAAGCAATAATTTAGCAGCAATTCTTTGATGTTAGGGGGAAAGTTACCACCTTAGGGTATCTCAGATGTCACTACAGGAGCCTGCTTGTGGCTGTGGACCCCAATAAGGGCAGGGGATGCAGGATGAAAGGCATGAAGATACCTTCAGAGAGGGCAAGGTAGGACACAGTAGGGGGAAAAGTGAGGAGGACCCCATAGCTCCCTTCTCACATAAGTCTAAAGTGAACCATGAAGGTGTAACAATAAATGACAAATTCCTCCTTGAGAGAAAGAGAGAAGAGACAAGAACAGAGAAGATGGGGAAGTAATAACAATTCTGTTATAGCAAACTCTTTTCCCTCAGCAGATCAAACAACACTCGGAGAACCAGAAAGTATTGATCATAATGGAGTAAAAGATGATCACACTGAGGCCCAGGGAGGTCACCAAGCTGGTGGGTCAGTAACTGCAAGAAGACAAGGTCCCAGGTCTCCTGACTCCTGGCCCAGGACTCTTCCTGCTCACAAGCCTCAGCAGAGATTAACAGGAGATCCCTCTTACTTGGGGGATAAGTCAGAAGATTTCTAATTCCCATTCTATCAGCCACTTGCTATTCAACAACAGCGGGGCTTTAAATGTTTGCTCCAAATTTTTAAAAACTACTACACTGGTCAAACCAAATGCATACACAAGGGAAACTAAGTCAACAGGCAGCCAGTCCTAAATTTAATGCATGTCAAATGAAGGGCAAATATCCAGTTTCGACCATGGGACCACAGGGATATTGTTATTGATGCTGAAAATCCAAATGCCCACCATGTATATCTGTCATGCAAATATACTGCTATTTCCAGTATGTGTAGATATTATTAAAATAAAATTCAAAGTAATTAAATGGTTAACTAATTCAATATAAGGGTTCTATACACATTTTTTTCCCAATGAAATGACAGCAAAACTATATCCACTACTATTTAATCTCAAAATTGTGTGTGTGTGTGTGTGTGTGTGTACGCGTGCGCGCATGCACTGTTGGGTACTGAACCCAGGACCTTACCACTTCCAGGCAAATACTCTACCACTGAACTATACTCTCAGTCCCATGATCTTCTCATAATTTTTTTATTGAACATAAAAGGATTCTCACATTTAGAAAAGGTTAGGATTGACTGGATTAGGTAATTTCTAAAGTTCCCATTTCATATGCTACGGAGAGGTGGGTGACTAGGAAAGAAAGAGAAGTCCCCCAAACACACCAAGGAGTGTACCTAACATTCAGTACACACGTGGCCATCCCAGTGCCTCATCATGAACAATGACTACACAATGGCCCAAGTTCAAGAACAAAAGCAAAGTGGCCAATAATACCAGAAGTATTTGCTGAACCCCTTGCAAATATTGACGGCAAGTAAGAAAAGACCAACAGAAACATGACAGGCCATCCATCACTGAGATTTTTAAGGAGTGGAAAGCACCAGACTTAACCACAAATAATTTCAGATTCCTAACTAACCAGTGCAACCAAGAGACCCACAAGACTGGAACCCCAGTCGAGGGGGATTTGGCCTGTTCTGGGCTACTCTGGAAGGCCTTGTCGAAAGTGATGATCTGACAGAACCATAAGGCCAGTGTGACTGACCCGAGAGGGTGAGGCCATGAGAGACTGGGGACTCAGGCCCGAGACAGTACAGAGCTGGAGCATGGAGGCTTTCCAAACACAGCCAGAGTGTCTGGCTTTCACCCTACCATGCAGTGCCCTGTCAGTACCTCACAGGATGCCATCACAGCAGGTAAACGAGAAATTATAGACATCTGTCCTGTGAGTTCCTGCAGTGTCCAGATGGGCCCACTACTGGAGGACATGTCCATTCCCGTTACAACCTTAATTGCTGGGGAAAAAAGATGAGTAAGGGAGTTGGAATGAGACTTTTGTGAAGAATCCAAATCCAATCCTCTGAATCACAAGCACCAGGATCTCAAGAAGCTATTTCATCCCAAGGACGGATTTCATAGCAGAATGCCAATGTGCTTCAAGGGTTTAAGACAAGATCATGTACCAACATCGACCCTCACAAAGCAGAGAAAGCAGGCAGGGTTATTTAACAAATTAATAGTCACTTTTTTAAAAGGGGCACAACTAAAGAGGCTGATCCCTTAGTTCACATGAAACCAATTCAATTTCATACATTTTGAACTTCTTAAAAATACATTTGGCATTTGCCTTTCACTGGGGGGAAAAATCTGTTCCCCATTATCCCCACATCGATGGACTACATTAACTATGTCCTAATTAAATCTTCTAAATCTGGAATAAAAACCACGGGGGTGGAGAGGAGAAAGAAGGGAAGCCCTGCATCTTCATAAAACTGCCCTAATTTGCCCAGTATCAAGGGCCCAGTTGACTTTCATGCAGCTCAAGTCAATCAATTAGTTGAATACACTCCCTTACTTAAAGGGAGGAGGCGGTGGATAGGATGAGATTGCACACAAACGGAACATTCAATAAACAAAAACCACAAGCATCAAAAGAATGTTGGTCCTAAGGGCTGCCAAGGAAAGCTAGATGACAGAGTGAAAAGACTTTGGATCAGGAACTAGCACAACTGGCTTCCAGGAGAGTAAAACCACCCTCTCCTCCACTCTGCCCACTACCCCTCCCCATCCTCCCTGCCATGTCCCCACCACACCATGTGGTACACCATTGAGTGAAGTCTGGCAGTCAATTCTGGGAAGGTGCAAGGAAGGAATGAAGGCACCCAGTTGCCTAAGTTTGAGGCCAGCCTCTATTACTAGCTCGAGCAAGTGATTTCAGGACTTGAGCTTCCTCATCTGTGAAGTGGGGATGGTCACAGTTCTCTCCTTACAGGAGTGCAGTGAGGACTGAATGGGTTAATGATTATCCAGCACTAGGATAACAGTGGGAAAAGTTTCCCAATTCCAGGATTCTCATCACCACCACTGTTTGACCTTGAACAAATTACTGGCCACTGTGGGGGTTAAGTTTCGCTTTACTCCTTCGCAATTCCTTCAATCCTGTTACAAATCTAAGCCTAAGGCTCTGAGCACCCAGACCAGCAACAGGAAGTGAAGGTAGTGCTGGTTCCCTTCCACCCCAAGAGGGAGACCAACCAATGGAGCTGCAACTCCTCAACCACAGTGAGGGCCAGTCAGCTGGCCATATTGTTCCAAGATCAAAATATTCATCACAACACTCAAAGCCATGAAATCTGCACAGGTGTAAGAATAGGACACACTTCAGAGGAAAGACACCAGAGAGGGAGAGACGAGGAACAATCAAAAGACCAAAGCAAACACGACAGACCAAAAATACACTCTGCCCATGAGGTTATCTTTTTAGCATTCTTTCTTGAACAGCAATTAAGAGAACTTCAAACTACAAGGTGGCTTTGTAGCAGGGAAAATGTACCCTACCTTGAAGCATAGCCTTCTGGAAACGACTTCTCTTCCCTTCCTCTTCAAAGCCAAGCAAAGTCCTCCCTGGGGAGCAAATGCTAAGGGATCAGCTGTCTCAGGGGCAAACCCCTTTCTCAGGAGCAATTGTGGCCCAACATTCACTCAGCCTCTACTCTGAAGAAAAGTCAAGTCAAGGCCCAGGAAGATCAAGTCTCCCCTCCTTTCTCAACCTGTTTCCCTGGCTGTAAAACGGAAAAGAAAGAAAAACAGGCACCCAATTTCCAAACATCTAAGGAGCATTAAAATTGTAGGCGTCCCTCAATGACTTCCAGTTCACATGGAAAAAGTTTTCTTATTTGTTATGTAAAATGAAGTTAAAAAAAAAAAAAGCAGAGTTATTTGATGTTTTCTGCCTGAAACTAGACTTTTGGGGTTCATACCCCTACTCTACTAGTAGTCTGTGGCTTTCCACAGATTCTCTGTGCTTCAAATTTCTTCTCAGTGAAAGGAAGATAATATTGCCTTTTTCACAGTGTTGTTAGGATTGAGAGAGTTAATAAAGGTAAAGTCTGCCAGGCACAGTAAGGCATTCTATAATCTCAGCCACAGGGCAATTTAATGAGACCCTATCTCAAAATAAAATTAAAAGGTCTGGGAATGTAGCTAAAACCCAGGCCCATCCTGGGTTTGATCCCCAGCACCACAAAACAACTTAAAAAATCAAAAACGTAAAGAATGAAACAATTAGAACCGTGCCTGGAACATAGTAAACAGTATTTTAGTGTGTTTGTTGCTGATTTCAATGTTACACAGCTAGTATTTCTATTTAAAAAGAAAACATATTTATAAGACAGCATACTAGGATAACACACACACACACACACACACACACACACACACACACACAGCAGGTACACAAGAAACCTGGGTTCTAGTTATGATTCTGCCCCAAACTAACTGGATGTTCTTGGAAGAGCTACTGACCCTCCAGGCCTGGGACAACCCAAGGATCTCCCTGAAGTATTCAGACAAGAGGGGATAAACACAGCCACAGTGTTCTATTTGACCTACAGTTTAAAATCCAGTGGTGTTTCTTTCAAATATGATTTTATTCTCAATATTGAAAAAACTTAGAATTTCTCATAAAAATACAAACATCCTAAATTCCACCCTGGACCCTCACCAGTGGTTCTTAAAGTGTGGTCCCTGGACCAGCAGCTGTATCACCTGAAAACCTGTTAGAAATGCAGATTCTCTGACTCCAACCTGACCTACACAATCAGAACTCTGGGAGTGGGACCTGGCAATCTGGGCTTAACAGGCAGGAGACTGATGCACAGACAAGATAGAAAAAACTGCAGTGTTGAGGAGCAGCGGCCCCTGGCAGGCCCGAGGGCAAGAGGCCATCTCCGATCAGCAGGGCACTCCCACACCCTGGGTTGTCAGACACTGAGCCAACCACCACACTCATTCCCCTACCATCCAGTCCCTGGACGGCCTTTCGAGCACTGGCTCTGATCTGGATGGCCCACCTCTTCTCACAACAGGGCAATGAACCCCTGGGCACCATACGCCATTAGGATTGTGTCGCTCCACATCAGAAACACAGCCGGTGTGAAAGCGGGCTGCGCACACCAAGGGCACAGTTGAAAGAACAAACTGTTGAGTTTCCTTTATTAATCACAACACAATCCGCACAAGCAGCTGCTATTAAGAACAGCTGCAGCTGCTAAAAGGATGATCTTGAAGCAGCCTTGAAAAAGCGAGTCTAAGTTGAATGCTGGTCCAGACACAGCCGGCACATGGAGACCGGCAGGCCCCTGCTAGATTCTGCCTGCGATCCCAGGAACTCTCTGCCTAGAAATCGCCCTCCTTCCACTCCTCAAGATCCATGGGACAGGGCAGGAGAGAAGGTTTTCGATTCAGTATAATACAAAGAATTGGGGTGGCCTTCAAAGGACTTCAGACTGACCCTGCCTCAACCACTTGGAAAGTGAGTTACTAGACTCGGTCATTTCTTCTGTTGTAAGAACAGATACCCTAATACCTACTTCATAGGGTGTTACAAGATATGTCAAATATTTTGCATATGAATGCATTTTGTATACTGTAGAGGACTAGATAAAAACAAAGGCTTACTGTCCTCCCATGAAAGCTCCAGTTTGCCCCATAAATCATCAAATGTAGGATTTACTGTTTCTAGCCTAGAGCAATCAGAGGTGAAATCAGAGAATCTCAGGGCCACAAAAGGCCTTTTAAGCACCTGTAATCCAACCTTTCTTTGTTCCTCTCATCCCCACCCTTATCCCTGAATGCCACCGACAAGAGATCAGCCAAAGGTGGGCCCACCTGGGAAGCCTCCACCTGGAAAGGCTCCACAGGCAGGAAGCTCACCAAATTCCTCAGCCCAGGCCTAATCCTATCATCCTTCCTCCCGGTTGAAGCCAAGGTGACAGGCTATAAAGCAAGCAGCTTTGAAAACTGCTTTCAAGTTCCCCACCATCACCACCTCAGGGCCTTTTCACCTGCTGTTCTACCTGGAATAAGCTTCCATCTGGTCTTCAGAAGGCTGACTCCTTCTCCTTTCATACAAAATGTCTCTGTTTCAAGGAAGTCTAGTCTATCACTTTTCACTCCATCCTACTCAGTTATCCCCCATCATAAGAGTCTGTGCTGCTTGTTTTTCTTATAGGACACATCCCTGTTTATCTGCATGTTTAATCTTGTTGAATCCTCCAGAGAACAGAAGCCCATGGAGGCAGGGATCTTTTTGCTCTTATTCAACACTCTCTGCACTTACATAGTAATTACACTAGCACATGGCTGGCACACCAACATATGCTGAATGAATTTATGAATTAATAAATGAATGCTTAACACCACGGTGAAGCACACTGTAGACATTCAAATACTAAGTTGGAAGAAATGAAAATCTAAACAAGATGTATACTAACTCCCACTTGCAACTTGACTCCAATTATAAATAGTAATCAAGTCTTCCTGTTTTGAGGGAAAAAATTAAAAAAAAAAACAAATTGAATAACTGCTCCCCATGCCCACCATATTCATAGCAGCACTGTCCCTAGTTATCTTTTTCTTGTGCAGAGGGAATTCATGAAAAGGCACTTAAGTGGATGAAAAACAGATAGCTGTTTCCTGGAGACAGGGCCTCACAGAATGGCATAATTATAAACTGTCCTTAAAGAGATCACTCAGCTGGCAAGCACTTACCCAGGCTCATTGTAAACACCATCCCAGACAGACCCTAAAAACCAGCTGGGCAAGGCCTACCAACCAGACCTGGAGAATGCATCTCTCTAGGGTTTGTGCTTACCCACTGGGCTCTCACTATACACCGTAGGCTCAGGAAGAGAGCAGAGAAGCTCAGAGGTGAATGAAACCTGCTACTATCACCTTGCCTGAGAAGACAATCATCCTGGGCTTCTTCTAGCAACCTATGAAAGATGTCTGAGGACAGAACAGCCCCATAAGCTCTTTGCAGGCAATGTACTGCAGCAGAAGCACTTGATAGCAGGATTGTGTCTTGTTCTACAGCTTATTCTGCAACCCTGAACTAGGTCATATCACCACCTTCAAGTCTCAGTACTTGCATCTGTGAATAGGAGCTAAGAGTTCCTATACAACCCTTCTTTAAGGCCTATCCTAAGGATACTATATTAGGTGTGAATAGAGATCATAATCCATAAAACATTGTTTACTGAGATAAAAATAAACTGCTACTATTGATGGCAAATAATAGTCATTTATTACAAAAAAAAAAAGAATTGCTACAATTGAAGTCAGACTCAGTAGCTTGGGAGGCTAAGGCAGGAGGACTGTAAATTCAAGGCCAGCCTCAGCAAATTAGTGAGGCCCTCAGCAACGTAGGAAGACCCCAGTTCAAAATAAAAAGAAGGCTGGGGATTAAGTTCAGCAATAAAGCACCTCTGGGTTAAATCCCCTGAACCAAAAATGCAACGAAACCAAACAAAAAAGAACTGCTACAATGAGGATCCCAAAGAAAGCATCTGATCATTTGGAGGATGACTGACATGACTATCAAACACCTTACTGGGAAAGACAACTAGTTTTTGCTTTGCATTCTGTAAAGTCCAAGAGTAGGCGGGCAGAGGTCCACTTCCTCTCGGCAAACTAGCTCCAGCAACCACTTTGGACATTTCTAATATTGACCTAGGTAGGGCGAGTCTTTAGGAACACAGAAATGTAGAATGTAGAAAAAATTTCTCTACAGTCCTGTGCCACATAAGGAGATAAAATCAAGATTTTCTTGACTCCAGAGAAGACGCCAAAAGCATAGCTTTAACAGAAGAGGAAAATCACAG
The DNA here is from genome assembly GCA_020662805.1 of Glaucomys volans. Classification (NCBI taxonomy): domain Eukaryota; kingdom Metazoa; phylum Chordata; class Mammalia; order Rodentia; family Sciuridae; genus Glaucomys; species Glaucomys volans. The sequence goes on along the minus strand of JAJEJO010005377.1, from coordinate 76,671 downwards.
AGACAAGGTCAGAAACTGCTCATTTCTTATTAAGCACCTGAAGTAAGAAGTTTCACAAGGTCTCTAAAAAGTAACTCCAGTCACCTCATACTTAGTACCTACTGTGTTCAATAGCCTGCTGGGTACTGCAAACATACATAAGTCAGGGGTCCTTGAATCTACAGCATGGGAAAGAATGTGCTAAGGGTCAGAAAAGGGGACAACGTATCAGAAAAACACAAAGGAAAGGAATTTTTTTTTACCCTTTAGAGATAGGAAGGCCAATAAGAGTCAAAGGGCTTTTGAGCTGGAAAAGGCAAAAAAGAAAAAAAAAAATCCATAAACAAGATATCCAAAGCCATCTGTAGAAGCTAGGATCTTTAACTGTTTCTGTATCATGGATCCCCTTGACAGGCTAGTCTATTTTATGGACCCCTGCAAAGAATAGTATATTTAAATGAAGATGATCGCATAGCATATTTCAGAGAAAATGAGTCTTAAAATGCACAGCATGTTTTAAAATTATATTTATGATAGAGTATCATATGTGATTTTTATTAATGCATTAAATAATAAAATCTAGTAAGTCTAATATCTGCCATCATTTTGAAACAGCCATAAATGAGTTTTTGAAATATCTGCAATAACTGTAATGTGAAATGAAAATGCCTGTGATTTCTATGGGCAACACAAACACAGGTACCACTAACATGATGGTTTTTTTACCTGCCAATGATGGAAGAAAGTAATTTATTTCAGTGAGAGGTTAATAAAAATAAAGATGCCCTTTCTTTTCCCATTCAAGTTCACAGACTCTTTGTTGATTGTTTCCATGAATCCAAGTTAAGAAATTCTGATGGAAAAAACAGCCTAAGCAAAAAAGAAAGCAAGAAACACAGGGCATGTTATGTGACTGTGCAGAGCATGCAAAAAGAGATAGGAGGTGGGCTTGAAAGGAAGGTCAAAAGTCATCAAGGTAAAGTCCATCACCCCCAATTACTAAATCACAGGATATGATTCCAGAATGGAATTGGCTTTAGGGATAAAAAGGAAATAAATGAAAGAAGTAAGGAGAACATTGTTCCCCAGGTTTCAGGTTATAGCTCCTATTTTAAAATGTGGTAGATGACAACATAATGATAAATATACAAGAAGAGCACATATCCCATCTGATCCCTGCTATGTAACTGAATGCATGGATGTCTAAAAGAATGCACATCCAAATATTAATAATGATTAGAATGTGGGGAATGCTTTGACCTTTTTCTCTGCATTTCCAATCAAAGGAAAGTAGGCAAAAGAAGCCCAACAGAGTTAGGAGACTTACTCAGGACAACACTCCAGCCACAGAGGGAAAAACAGAGATCATACCAGAACTCAGAAATTTCCTTCTTTTCTACTGCACAAAAAAATTTCAGATTCAGAATTGTATGCAAACACATGCAGTAGGTATAATTATTAACCCATCTTACACATTCTTACATATTCAGAAACTGAGGCTATGTCTGTTAAGTGACTTCTCCAAAATCACACAGTGGGTAACCAGACAAATAACAGTCAGAATCTGAGTCTCCTGACCTTCCTGAGCAGAAAGTTGTTGTTGAAAGCAAGGGCTCTGCATCAGCCTGAATTTGATTAGGTTCCAACTATGCCACCTAACTTGTTTGTAAACTTGGGCAAATTCCCAAATTTTTCCAATCCCCATAGGGTTCCCCAGAGTTCTTTACTTCAAAGGGTTATGGTGGCGATTACAGAATGTAATGATGTAAAAATCCTATTACAGTCCCTGAGGGTAAACACTCTTAACCACTAGGCATCACTGCCCATCCCAGGTGGAAGGACTCCAATATTACCTTCCGGGATTCAGCACACATACCTGCTCATTAAGGTCAGCAGCCTGGGTCTCATGTCAAAAGTCAACCAGGGACTGGGGATATAGCTCAGTTGGTAGAGTGCTTGCCTCGTAAGCACAAGGCCCTGGGTTCAATCCCCAGCACCGCAAAAAAAAAAAAAAAAAAAAAAAAGTCAACCAGGACCATGCTCACTGTGCTCAGGAGCTGCTCTATAGGACGGAGAATGCACAGCATCAGGCCTAACAGGACAGCAGGTTGAAGTGCTGAGCAGCCAGTGTGGGGATCTCTAGGGACTCCGAATCAATAGATCTGAAATGGGACCAGGGACTCTGAATTGTTAAAAAGCTCCCTGTGAGAATCTAAAGTGCTAACACTCACTGACAAGTTCTCAGTTTGACAAGAGGGAATCTAATGTGTCTCTGAATACAAAATCACCAGCATCACCCAATGGGTGGCACAATGGGTGTCTTCCCGAGAAGACAACAGTTCCAGGGTTCTTCTGTCAAGGATGGAAAGAAGCAGCTGTCCAGAAACATGGGAAGGAGAATTGAAACCAATTCAAATTAGCATAAAAATAAATGTTTAGAGGAACTCCCTGCCCTGAATACACAATGTTTTCAGAGCAGGAACTTTAGAGATTATTTTGTAATTTATATAGATATAGCACATTAGTGAACAACTCTAAGGAACTTACCAAACAGCTGGAAGACCCACAAAGCAACAATTTCACAATAAATATTGCTGGTGAATTCAATAATAGAAAAGTGCCATTCTAACATCAGGAAGTCAGGCCTTCAAAATGGTCTACTCTGGAGACGTTTCTAAACATCTGTCTAAAAATATGGTAGGTCCAGGAGCACTCCCAAGCACTAGAAAGGGTTAGAGCTTTGAAGTAGCCAGGTGGCATTCATTTTTTTAGTAGCCAGCAAACTAGTTAGTATATAAAGGTGAAGGACAGGGGTCTCCTAAGACCTTGGGAACATCCCAACGTTCTGGCTCACTGTTTATCCCAGGAGCCCTGCATACTACTTGGCAAACAGTATTACATTAAGCATTTGTTGAGTGCATGAAAGAAAGAGGGACAGAAAGAGAGGCAGACAGAAACAGTGACAGGGAATGAAACTACCTCTGTTCCAACTGGCTAAGTGGGCTACTAATGGGTGGAGTATTCATTCCCTGGGAAGTGGGGCCTTTGGGTTGTCTGACCCCAGAGTAATGGAAACTGATTGCTAGTACAGTGAAAGAAACATGAGCATTTGAGTGGAAAATGCCTGGGTCTATATCCCAGCTCTGTATGATTGGTCTCAATACTTGACTTCTTTGAGCCTCACTCAGTGTTTCATCATTAAAAGGGCACCTACTTCATCTTCAAAATAGGTAGGATGATACTTATCTTTAAATTGTCAGAAGATCACAGGAGCTAATGGATTTATGCAAAGTAGCTAGCACTGTGGTCAGCACATAGCCTGAGCTTAACAAATGGTGATGCTGTTGGAATACATCATGCCCTCTACAGCCACAGCCAACATCCTCCTAGGCTGCCGCTAATAGTACTCCATAGTTCTTTGGGGTGTCAAGCTACAAAAATAATTCCAGCTGAAGTTCACAACGTTTTCTAATAAAGCACATTTCTTTAGACAAATACTAAAATCATGTACACATCTCTTTTCAGTTAGCAAAGTAATTCGACTTTCAGATATAATTCTGAAATGATGCCCTACTATTATCCATGTTTAATAAATCAAAAAACTAAGACCAAGCCAGGAGTGGTGGCACACTACTGTAATCCCAGTTACTTGGGGCTGAAGCAGGAGGATTCCAAGTTGGAGGCCAGCCTGAGAAATTTAGCAAGACCCTGTCTCAAAATAAAAAATAAAGGACTAAGGATGTAGCTCAGTGCTAAAGTGCCACTAGGTTCAATCCCCAGCACCGAAAAACAAACAAAAAAACTAAGACTACACAGCAAGAGGCAGACTGAGAAAGGAAGTACAGATTTTAACATTTTATTAAATGATCATGATTTTCTCAATCAAAAATTCAAATAGGTGATCTTATTATGGAAAAAGATACTTGAACTTAGACTGTTCCTGAAATCACTTCAGATGATGCTTGCATTATGTTAATCCTTTTAGCTGAAACCAGAAACAAAACACTAAAAAAATTTTTTTTTAAAAAAAGCAGTTTTTTAAAACAAAGCCCCTTCACAGCTGGGGATATAGCTCAGTGGTAGAATGCTTGCTTAATATGGAGAAAGACCCTAGAGTCAGTCTCCAGCATAACAAAACAAATACGATAAAGCTCCTTCTCTGAATTTCATATGTTTGTTTATTTATTTATTTATTTATTTATTTTTGTGAGAACTTTGCCACTGAACTACATCCCCAGTCCTTTTAATTGTTTTATTTTGAGGCAGGGTTTTACTAAGTTGCTAAAGTCCTTGCTGAGTTTCTGAGGCTGGCCTCAAACCTGCAATCCTCTTGCCTCAGCCTCTTAAGTCACTGGGATAACAGGTGTGGGTCACTGCACCTGGCTCATGTGTCTAAAGAGCCTCAAGTAGAAGAACAACATGTCTTGGGGTCAAACTGACTACAGCTTTAGTAATCTCTACCATTTATTAGCCATGTACTCTTAGGTTTCTTAACCTCAGTAACCTCCAATGCCTTCATCTTTGTAATGGGAAAGCAATATCTACTCAAAAGGTTATGTGAAGTTCCTAGTCAGAGGAGGCAATCAGCTATTCTAATAACCATGCTTGGTACCCACCACTTGGTCTGTAGGTTTAATGACTGCTTGTCTCCTTCCTGTCTTCTTTGGTTTTCACATGCCCTCTCTTCCACATATGTTCAATAGAAACAACCAGTCACCATCCAACCTCGCCAGGGAATGAAGATAACAAAAGAGCCGGCAAAGACATTATGCAAATACCAAATATTATTAAAACATTAATGAACTCTGGCAATTTCCCTGAATTTTGATAAATGGTGTTTATTATGCACTGCCAGCCTCTCACACAATCTGGGCTCTCAAACATTAACTAGATAATAACAGCAATCATTCTCCTAAAAGACCAAGGTGTAAAGAAATAAGGAGTGAGTCTGGGTGATTTCAGCTAACACCTGCCTCCAGAGGAATCTGAATCTGCACAAACAAGAGAACACACCAAATCACAGAGACAAAGTGACCACCAGTGGGCTCTGAACAACCCCACAGTCTATGCAGATCCCTTCTCTGACAGCACACTGGAATGTCTTGGTGCTGACAGGTCATTGATTATGAGCTGTGTGCCACCACTTTGCTCTTCTTTGTAATATTGCCTCCAAATTAGACGAAATGTAAAGGGTCTGAGAAGCTGGAGGGGCTTCCGCCCAGGCTAACAATTTCATGCAGACAGTGGCTGGCCTGGTCACCATACCCCCGCCCGTCTGAAACCAGAGACAGCATTATCCACAGCTCCCTTAAAGAGGCTTGTACCAAATTCCTTGGCCATTTCATCCTGTGTGAGGGGATAATGTTCTTAAGCTGTTGACAATCCTCAGGTGCAGCTCAGACAGAGGCAGAACAAAGCCAAGAGAACTACAGCCCTCCCAATAACTCCCAGAAATGAGGGCCCGATGCCACCCAAGTGACACCTTAACAAGCTGGGGGTCATTAAGACACCTCATTCACATATTCATGAAGGACCCAAGGCTGTAGTAAATGAAACAAAGTGCACAAAAAGAGATTTTGTTTCTTAAGCCAAGAGAAAATCTGCTTTAGAAAAAGTAAATCCACACAGGGACCCTTGCTGTCGCCCAAACCTTCACTTGTCTAGAGCAGCCAGCACCTCATTAAGGAAAGCAAGGAACTCGAAAATGAATGCAGCAACACACACCGGCAAGCTCATTTCACCATCTGCCTTCTAGTGTCCAGAGGGGCGAAGGGTTTAAATGACACTCCTGAATTTTCTCTCTTGCTGGTGGAAACATCAAATTCTCAGGGGGAAGAAAGACTTCTCTTGCAAGGTCAACTGAGTGAAAAAGAACAGAAGCAAATCTAGTTTACCTGTCAACACAATACTGCCTGTGACATTAAACACATGCACAAATTAGGCATCCTAGAATAATTTAACCTTTATATTTGGACAAAAGCTTTGCTAATTTGGTGTATCAAGCATAAGGTTCACATAAGTTCCTAAAGAGTCAGGTATTTAATTTACCCCTCCCCATCATCTCCCCATCCTTGACTTTCCTGACCCACTCACTACCTTTCCCATGTGAAGAAAAAGACAGGAAAACTGATGTGGGGGCTGTAATAACACAAGAGCAGCTTCTGTTATTTATGCCAAAGAGAAAGGCCATGATTAAGCAAGTTAAATAACTGCCTTGAGCTTTCTGTGTGTCCCCACCTTCCTGAAAATCACCATGTTGGTTTTCAGATGCAGAAGCTTTGTAAGCCTTTCCAGCTTTGCTTTGAAAGCTCACTTCCACCAGGTCATGGGTTAAAAAAAAAAAAAATTGTAATTCATCTAAACAGTTGAAGAGTTTAAAGTCTCATAAATATCCTTCCACAATCTAGAATACACTTGGGGAGTGTATAGAAAAAGGTAAAACTAGCCGCAAGTTTTAGTATGTTCCATCCAACTTCCCAAATCCTTAGTACTACAAGTGGGCCACGTTTAACTTGTATTATCCCCACTTGGGGCTGTGGAGAGGAAGGAAACCTAGAGGGAATGAGGTATCCCGGAATAGAACCAGCAACAGCGGCCGGCTGGAATCCAAGTTAGATCGCAGGAGGAAGGAAAAGGCTCCAACTTCGTCAGTGGTAGCAAGACCTTTGCCAAATTTTCCACTATCTGGGAACTGATTGAGGGTATATTTGCAGAGCACACACACAGACGCGCGTTAGAACAGCGCTACACTGGAGCCCGGGTTCTGCAGAATGACAACGACGGAGCCACGTACTGCATGACAGCCACGATTCCACTGGAGGAGCCGCAAGCGACAGGCTCCCAGCAGCGGACACTCATTCTACAACTCAGTAGCAACCATCCCAAAGGAAGGACTCTTCGGGAGGTGTTCGGTCTCCCAGGCCCGGCTTAATTACTTTCCCTTACGCAGTAATCAATAATCTCTCAGGACCGGTAAGTGAGGGGCATATTTTCTACACACCGGCTTCTCCCGATTGGAAACTGGGCACCTCTCTTGGCCAGCACTAGAACAATACACAAAGAGGAGGGGGCCACGCTCCCTTGCGGTCTGAGCTTGGTGCTGGGTCAACTTCGAGCAGACAATTAGGGATTCCAAGCTCAGCAAGCACCCTGGAGAAGCACCGGAAATGCTTCCAATCGCTTCAAAGGGAAGTCGATTTGCAAATCAAACTTGCAGGAACTCTGGGCGCGGGGACTACTTGGGCGGGTTACTCGGGAACACCCAACAAGTTTGGCCACCGGGGGCTCGGCATGACAGCGCCGCGCCGCAAGACGAGAGAAGCAACTTGTCGCTCCAGCTCCCAGCCAGAGCCCAAAGCTGTCTCTGCGCCCCAAGCTTGGGAGAGGACCCAGACTGGCGCCTCCGGGAGCCAGACCCCTCCACCGAAAGGAGCCTAGGGTCTCACCTGGACCGCGCGGCGCAGAGAGGCTTCCCCCACCAGTGGGGCGTTTCACCAGCTCACCTGCCCGCTAGCTCCCGGCGGCTGAGAAATTAACAAAAGAGCCAGCGAACAGGGGAGAAAAGGGGCGCCGGGCGCAAAGTGTAGTCAGGAGGGGAGGGGGGCCAGTTGGCTTGCGGCGGAGAGAGGAGGGAAGAGGAGGAACCGAGGGGTAAACCCCCAGGCACCCGGCTGGGGAGAGAAACCGAGCAGGAAAGCACTCGGGAAGGAGGAGTGGGCACTCCACTCCGCTTCCCATCACACACACACACGCACGCACACACCTCCCCTTTTTCCTCCGTACCCAGCATGGAAAAGATGAAATCCTTGGCTGTGTGAATCTCCAGCGCTCTCTGGTCGTCGTATTCCCGCTGGTCGTGCTTCGTAAATTCTTGGATGAGTTTGTTCAATTCCTCCACCCGAGCTCCGGACCTGAAATCCAGCTCCGGGAACGCAGGCTTGTTGTTACAGCCCAGGGAGGCTGCCTTGCTGGCGGTGGGAGCCGCCATCTTCATGCAAAACGCGCCGAGCAGCAGCTCCGCGGCGGCGGCGGCACCCACCCCCGCCCCCCACCCCGCCCCCGGGGCCTCCTCCACTCGCCGGCTCCGGGCTCGGCCCCGGCCCGTGGGCGGGCTGGCGTCTAGGCGGGCGGTCCCGGGCTCGGTGCGCTCCCGGCGTCCGGGCTTCGGGAGGAGCTGGACTGCAGCGAGGGTGCGTGTGTGGCCCCGACACCCGTGCCGGCGGCCCCGCGCCCTCCCCGATGCTGCGGGTCCCTGCCCTCCCTTAGCTCTCGCTGGCAGCGGCGACCGCGGTCGTAGCGCCAGCCGGAGCCTCCCCCCGGGCAAGGAAAGTGAAGTGGAAACAATGTGAAATTCACCAGCTCTGAAATCAACAAGCTGCCGGCTCCGGTGTTACGGAGCCAGCACCAGCGTCCCCATTTAAAGGGACAGCGCACCCGGTGGAAAGAAAAATAAATAAATGACAGAGGTCTGCGCGCCTGTATCACTTGCCAATCTGTACTCGGGCCGACGCGCGAGGTGCGGACGTATTCTTTCTCCACCTCCACCGCCCCCCCTTTGGGGGCAGGGCTTGTCAAGCGCATTCAAGGAGAAAGGAGTCTTCCTCGTCTCATTTTAAGGGCGGTGTCCCGGGTGTCTCTACGGGTGCGTTTCCATCTCTATCCCAAGTACTCCAGTACCTTTACATGGTGAAGGAAACTGCTTAAGGAATATGAAATCCATCTTTTTCTCTTTTTTACATAGATTACCAAGAATTATAGGGCTAAGCGTATCCAAAAAAAGGGGTGTCAACGCCACCCGGTAGAGACGCTTTTATTAACCACTAAAGTGTGCCTACCTTTGCCCTAGGTAATTAGTTTTCCTGGATAACAACTTATTCAGTTTAACATATAATGAGTTAATGAGGTCCAACCTGCTCTAACATAAAGATAAGGAAACTGGAAAGTGTGAGTGTGGGGGAGGGGAAACAATGAATTGCCCCAGGTTCCAATGACTATGGGATGGAGAGGTGAACATTCTCTCGTTTAACCCGTAGAATTTGCGCATTTACTGTTTGTCAGTCAGAATGCCAGAATCTGGTGGACAGTGATAAACCAAAGGACATGTTTTCCTAAATGGAGTAAGGTTTTCATGACAAGGCAGGTTCGGTCTGAGTCATAGTCATCAGACAGAGGGGATCTGAAAGGTGATTTTCAAACACTGAGGAGGCCTTTTGGCTCTTAGAAACAAAGGGTATCTTCTTCCTTAGTTCTCCAAAATACATCTCTTCTCTATCCCACAGTCTCTGGCTTGGATCAGGTCCTTTAAGTTTCTTACTTGAGATCTTATAGTCAAAAATTTAGATTGTTTTGTTAGACTTGGAAGGAAATCCAGGTTCTGCCACAACTTCCCCTGCAAAATGAAAATAATAATAATTCCTATATCACAGGTTGTTTTAAGGATTATATGAGGAAAAAAAATGTGTCAAGCACTTAGAATAAGGAATGGCATAATAAGTGCTTAATAGAGATTAGCTCTATCAACTTCCACTATTGTTATAAATTTAATTCCCTTTTTCATAATCCATAATCCACATTGTTGCCACTGTGATTTTTACAAAACACAGATCTGGTCACCAACATTTCCCTGGAATTTCTCTTTACTCCCTTTTCAACTTTATACTACAGCCAATTCCATACCTGCCTTTTTTCTGAAAGTTTCTACAAGCCAGCCCCTGCCCCCAGGTGCCCAAGCCACAGAGCAACCCTTCCTTCCTTAGAACCTTCATTGCACCCTTAAAGCCTTCATATGACATTGATGAAATTTGGCATTGCCGTCTCATTCTTAATGCAAGTTTCAGACCATGACATCTCTGAAAATGAAGACAATATCTTGCTTATCTTTGTATTCCCGTGCAAAGTTCCTGTATGGTTACTGAATCGAGTAATGGGTGAAGAACTCTGGCATAACCTGATCATTTATTTTTGGTTTCCTTCTCTTTAAAAGAAGCTTTCTCACCCACTCACTATGAAAGAGGGAAGATAGGTACCTAGATAAATGATGATGGACTGATGAGGAAGGTACTTGAAGTCTCTGACTTTTGCAGCCTTGCCATGAGGCACTGACTTATCACGAGAGGATATTATCATTCCTTGGCAGTAGTGTATGCTGCACAAGTGGTTGAAACTCCAGCACATACTGATCTACTTCCTGTGGTGGGCATCTGTGAGACAGCTGGCAGAGAGAGGCACAGTTATCCCATGGATCAAAGTGGTTTTCTAGTTTACTTTCCAACCTATGTACTTCCAATAGAAATAGTTTATACCAAAAAAAAAAAAAAAAAAAAGTCAAATCAAGGCACTATGTTACTTTCCAAAAAAATGGGGAGGTGACATCATCCCTCCCTTGTTTCTGCCCTTTCTTGTCCTATTTATTGTCATAGAGAGAAAACAGGTATTTAGCAGAAATTACTCTGATTGTGCTTTAGCTCGGGCCTTGGCAGTGCTGAGTGACCAAGTCAATGAATGGTCTTTCTGTTCTTCATTGTCTGTTCTACTTTCCATTAGCCAGATCAGAATTCTATGAATCATTGACCCTCAATGAGCCTATTTATTTAGAGAATGTAGCTGAATGGTAAATACCTCTCATAGGCTTTTGTAGAACTGTGATCAGATGGTATAAACATTACTTGAAAAATTGGAAAAACAGGAAAAGAGGATCAGAACCATAGTTCCTGATATATCTCTTGGGATTCTTCCCAACCTGTCCCACAGTGTTGGGGGTTGAACCCAGGGACTCACCCATGCTAGGAAAGCTCTATACCACTGAACCACATCCTCAGACCTTTTGTTTTTTTTCTATTTTGAGACAGGATTTTGACAAGTTTCCCAGGCTGATTTCAAATGTTCAATCCTCCTGCCTCAGCCTCCCACGTAGCTGAGATTACAGATGTGTATATCCATACGCAGCTTCTTCTTCGGTTCTTTTTAACCTCTGGGTCCTAGTAGACTATGAACTCCTCAGAGGCAAGTACTGTGTCTCATCACCTTTGTCAACACTGCATTTAATGTTATTCCTAGCCCATCTTATGACTTTAATGAACATGTCTGAATGCATAAATTAATACCATGGCTCAAAGTTCAGCAAGTCAGTATTCAGGTGAGTTTGGCTACAATTACAAAGGTATCTGTGGCTTTCCATTATGACTCAAGTTATTATAAAGGTATTTCTGCTTGAGTCTAACTAAAATGCTTCTAAAATTTTCATGCTGTTTTTTTTTAACCTGTGCATATTAAATGACAGAGAAGGAAAGGAGATGAAGAGGAAGGTGAAGAGAAAGAGAGAAAACAATAATTAGAATATGTTCAGGAGACTATCTGAGCCTTGTAACAAAAAGGCACATTTTCTTGAGTTTTACCAAATGATTAAAAAAAAAAAAAAAAAAAGAGCCTACCATCTACATAAACACTACTGTAGGTTCTTTCTTCTTTTGTTCCTATAGTATCAAACAGTCCAGAAGAACTCCCTATATATGCCCCCCCTGCCCCCGTCCCAGAGAAAGAACTGGTCCCTCTCCTCCACCACTCCCAGATTTTATTAGTGTGTGAAAGAAGTCTCCATCTTGCCTCTCTGGAGCTGTTTGTTTTTAAATTCGGCTCTGAAGTTCGCGGCAAACTCTTAGCCATGAATAACTAGGCTGCGCAGAGCATGTATTAAAAATAGCAAGTTCCACATCCACATGATGGATTAACGAAATATGATTTTAAGCAAAGTTTCTGTGGCCTGACAGAGATTTAAATAGCTGCCCAGTCTGTAAGATCTGGCCTTCTCAGTCAGCTGGATTTTCAATAAAAGTTGAACAAATGAAAGTTTCTTATGATTTGAGAATGTAGGCAGGAAAAAGAGAGGCAAACATCACAGATGGGAGAAATGTTTTTGGTAGAAGGCACTTGGAAGACAGGAGACAGAAAAGGAAAAGAGATTTGCCTAAATAGGACAGAGGCACTATTTCTAATGTTATTGCCAACTTCAAAGTTAGTAAATATTTATTGTGTTTCCATACCACCAGAAGCAGAATGGAAAATGCTATGAAATTATACCAAAATCTTGATTTAATAATAATAATAATAACAGAAGAATGGCCTTTGGGCAAAATGTGCTCATTACACTTGGAATTTAAATCTTAATTAAGTAGGAATGAATGACACTTGGAATCACTTGGCTACTACTTTTCCTAGTGATAAATAATTACAACTAGAACTAAATCTCTTGAATATACAAACAAATCCTTCAGGTACACATGTGTCTGCTTTGGGGCAAATTGGGCAGTTTTGCCTCTGAAGAGATTAGGCCATTGAAATGTTAGTGAAGTCCTACTGAAGCCCCCCACCCCCCACCCCGGCTACACACACACACACACACACACACACACCCCACAATATGGGTAACACTCTTCACTAAGACCATTTGACTCTAACAAGGTAGACCTCAAGGGAATCCCGCCCTCTCTGACAGGTTCACGGGGTTCTGACAACCTCACCCTACCCTCTCCCCACCCCCTTGCCCTGATAACCCTGAAAACATATGTTGTCAATCTGAGCAGAAAAATGAACAGTATAAATCTCCCCACCCCAGTCTGTTATTTTATTCTCTGTTCCTGCTATGCAAGGGGAAGGTGAATCTATATATGCCAAAAGAAGAAAAAGATCTTTAGTATTGGAGATAATATCTGATAACCCTAACATCCCTTATAATGATAGAGCACTTTACAGTTCAAAAAAAACTCTGTTGAACAATGATTCACTAATCCATTCCTCACGACCTCCTACTAAAGCAGGTTATTCCAGACTATTGTTATTATTCCCATTTTAGAGATTAAGAAACCAAGGTTCAGAAAGATGGTAATTTTTGTGAAGTCACCAGCCAGTAATTGTCCTTCAGCTCTATCTCCTGCAGATAGCTTTTCTGACTTTGATATTCTGCTTTACCTCTACCTCTTTACCTTTACCTCTACCTGTCCTCTGCCCCACCATACAACTACATCACAGAGGTTCTTTCTAGACTATATGGCCTTTGCTCTTTCTGTCACTGATTTTTCTCATGGTTCATTGTAGCTGCCTGATCTCTTATTTGTCTCCTCACAATGTACACTCCATTCGAATACCCATAATGCCCAACAATTATATCTATCTTGACCATAGATGTATCCTCAGTACTTATCACTGGATCTGAAACATAGTAAGTGTTCATTAATATTTGGTAAATGGAAAAATAAATGAATAAATAAGGTAGTAGGCTCAAGCCCCTAATACAATCTTCTAACTTATGATCCAGTTTCTTTCCATCGAATTTCACTGACTCTATAGTTAGCAACCACTGATCATCCAGTAAAGCACCAGAATCTCTTACAGTTTAGAGTTTGGGGACACTACCCAACATTTCACTCATACCACCTGATCTCAAAATTTGATTCAAATTCCATCATTGCAAGTCTTTTGCTCCTCTTCACCCTACCTTAAAATCTAAACACAGGCTTTTTGCTCAATAAACTCTATAACAAAAATAGCTTTATAAAAAAATTAAGTCCAAAGTTTCAATTTTGTCTTGGGAAAACTTGTTTGCTGTATTAGTCAGGTTTGCAGCACTGTGATCAATATACCTAACAAGAGCAACTTAGAGAAGGAAAAGTTATTTTGACTCACAGCTTCAGAAGTTCAGAGGATTGGCTAACTCCATTGCCGTGGACCCAAGGTAAAGCAGAATATCAAGAAGGAAGGGTATGGAGGAGGAAAGCTGGTCAGTTCATGACAGTCAGGAAGCAGAGAAAGTTCTGCTGTACAGGGACAAAATATAACTCCAAAGAGAAACTCCTAACAACCTATCTCTTCCAGCTACACACTACCTGATTGCAATTACCACCCAGTTATTCCATTCATGTGGTTTAATCCATTGGTTAGGTTACAGTTCTCATAATGTAATCATTTCACCTCTGAATATTTTTCCATTGTCTCACACATGAGCTTTTTGGGGGACAGCACAAACTATATCAAACTATAACAAAACACTATATCCAAACTATAACAACTGTACTTCTACACATCAGGTAAGAATAGACAAAGTGTTTGATTTCCAGCAGTTATCAATAATCCTAGCTCCAGGTTGTCCACACTGATCCATGACCTGTATTATTTTGGGTACAGATTCATGTATCAAAGGTGAAGCATGGTACCTTATTATGAGAAGAGTGAGATGATTGCTTTGTTTTACTATAATCAATTAACTAATTAAAGGGAGAACTGATTTAGATTATTTTTTTCTGTGTGGCTATAGATGTCAGAACCAGGAGAGATGGGTGGCAGCTATGGAAATAAAGCCTTCAGAAATAAAGCTCAGAATGTGGGAGCACTTTCTAACAAAAAGAGCTACTTTGCACAGAATATGTTGCTTATGCATTAGTAAACTCCCCATCTGAGGCCATGTTCAGACCTGTGCTACCCATCTATCAGGATTTGCTAGAGGAGGTTCCTGAGCTGGCAAGGAGCTCAGACTATGACCCCTCCAGTGCCTTTCAGCTCTGAGAGGCTTCAACTCCATGATCCATTTTCAGCTCACAGAATAACAGCACTAGCTTTCTGCAAGGACATACCTCAAAACTGAGCGACATTCTGCACTAAGCACAAGGTGTTTTATATCTATTTACACATGAGGCCCAAGATCAAGGATTGTGTCATTTTTTCCCGCTAGGCTTAAAATATGTTTTTCTCATTTCTGACTTTCCTACTGTCTGATTCTAGCAACTTCTATTATTCCACCTTATACAAAGAATTTCTATAGTACAAAAACTCAGCAGACATCACCCACACACCACACACCCCAAATTTGTATTCAAAGAAGATCTCAGGGAAGAGAAAAGAAAGATTATTCCTTTAGCATATTAGTGTACTCACTCATTTTATGGTAGACACTGGTTCTCTGAGCAGGTCTGTAACATTGACGAGGGAATCATAATGATGCCTGTTTTGTTTCTAGACCTTGTCGAGAAAGGATTTTCTAAACCCAACTCTATTATAACTTTGAAAAACATGGCTCCCTAACCCCAAGCAAGCCAGTGAGTGTAGGAAGAGAAGGAGTGGCTTCCCTTGGTCTGAGACCTGGTGTGTTGACTTGTGGTCCAAAGCTCATTGTCAATTCCAAGTTGCAAAACCCATAGAGAGGGCACATGTGGAGATGCTGGCATTTCTTCAGCTCTGACATTATCACACGTAGCCATAAATAAGCTTCGTGGACTGTGCCTTCTAATTCTGCTTCCTCTATTAAACTTTCTAAGCAGAAATAAACAAAAAGTGAATGGGAAAAAAAAGTTCATTCTCAAATCTGAAACCCTTTACACTCCCCAATGCTTTTTATGTGGTCTAGTGAAAAAAGGGAGATTTTTTTTTTTAAAAAAACAATAGCAACAAAAGAATAAAGGAAGGTGTGAAGAGAGAGAAGAAAAAAGAATCACTGTTACCTTGCTATATAAAATTTCTAATTATTCTTGTCTATTGAAGCTAGTTGAGGGATATGATTTTGTGTATTTTTTTGTAATTTGCCTACCAGCATAAAATGTGTTTTATGAATAAACAAATAACAGGAAAAAGCAAAGGTTTGGAAGTCAGGAGACTTCCATTCTAGTCCAGTTTGACCATTTGTAAATTCCATGGTTAGAGAAAAATCTTCTCCTCTGAATTTCCTTTTCCTTATGTGTAAATGAATAGAATAAGGTGTTATCCAGGCGTGACATTCTGAGACTGTAGTTCTAACATGAAAAGATAAATAAAGCAATCCTGTGCCCCTACAAATTCTTAACACATTTTGTTTATTTTTCCCCAGTGTATCCTTGCATGGCTTGACATTCCATAGTTAGACATTCTAAGATTTTTTTTTTAAGGATCTTTGCTTTAAAAGAATCAGTCTAAAATCAAAGAGAAGACAATCTATAAGTGCATTAAGACCCCCCTCCTTGGCACATCTTGGCTAATTGCCTCTTATTCTCTGCTGGTGGGGGACAAAACTAAGCCTGCTGCTGAAATTCACTCAGCATTTCAACCCTGGGGCATGGATATATGGCCTCTGGGTACTTAGGGCCCTGACAGGGCCCAGCAGGTAGGTCAGACTCTAGAAATCTTTCTCCCCATAGGATGAGAACAAAGAAAGCACCCCAGGAAATATTTACAAGAGGCTGCAAAACAGATTAAAAAAAAAATAATTGTCTGTCCTTAAAATTAGAAGCAGAAGTTTGACGTTCTGAAGCTCAAGTGTGAGATGAATGTATATATGAGGTTTCCTAGTCAGGTTTATAGAGCACTTGGGCACAAGGAAACATGGTTTTGGCAAAAAGCCTTTAAAGACTTTTTATTTCTTCATAACTAAGACATGGAAGAAATCTGGTCCTAGAAATCTGGGCTTCAGTTTTCTTTAAGTATTTTGGAAAACGATTTTTTAAAAAATCCCAGCTAGTAATTGATGCTAGCCCAATTAGTGAAGAAAGAAATAATTATCCTGCAACAATTACCATGTAACTTGGTGCAATACACATCAAGTGCATATGATATCAAAAAAGGTGCAAAACTAAAGATACTGTCGTGCATAAAATTCACATATATTAGTGAAGAGAGGAAGGAATCCTGAATTCTATCATATCAAAATCTTCATCATCTTGAGGAAGAAGATGATGTGAAGAAACAAATGACTTTCCTATGGGACCAACAGCATATGCCTATATAAGGAGATTGATTTTAAGGGAGTGGTTCAGGCAGTTGGCAGCTGTGAGGACGGAAAAGTCTGAAACCTGCAGGGCACACAGGTCTGAAAGTCCCAGATAGGCCAGCTGGCCAGAAACTCAACCAGGATTGGAGGATACAGAATTTCTTCTCTTACAAACCTCAGTTTTGCTCTTAAGGCCTTTTGATTAATTGGAAAAGACCTATCCACATTATGTGGGGTAATCTTCTTTATTTAAAGTCAACTGACTGTCAATGTTAACCATGTCTAGGAAAATATTTCAGAGGAAATATTTTCATAGGAAATATTTTCAGAGGAATGCCTGGATTTGTGTTTGATTAAAAAAAAAATGGGTACAATAGCTTAGCCAACTTGACACATGAAACTAACCACCACACCATCTACTCAACAAAGGTTTGTTAAGTGTTTATCCAATGCCAATTTCCTAGCTAAATCATGCACAATCTCTGTCCTCCAATGGAAGAGCATAAGTCATTTGCTTAAATGAACATTGAAAAATACGAGTGCAAATCAAAAGAGATGGAGAACACCTGCTGTCTTTGCAGGTTTGGAAGAAGGAATAGTACTTTCAGGTAAAGACACAGGAAATGCTGAAAACACAAAGGACAGTGGAGCTTGTCCTTGGAGAACCGGTAAAATTAGAACAAGGGAAACAGGAGGGTGGCACTCCTAGTGGGAGAAATGGCACAAGCAAAGTGCCGAGTCAGGGAAATGTGTGATGTATATAGGAACGTTGAGTGGTTCCATTTGGCTGGAAATATAGAGCATTCATCAAACTTCTTTTATTTAGCCAGTGATTACCCCGAGCTCATTCAATACTCATTCCAAAGATATTAACACATTTGCAGATGAAACAGAGAGATCAGGAGATTTGTCCAAAGTCACACAGAAAAACTTCAGGGTGTGAGTCACACAAGTCAGTGCCATTTTCCTTCAGAAGACAGATACTGCTGCCTCTTCCAAATGAGTTTTGCCTTACCTGAGAAAGGAGAACACTTTATCTTTGTTGTTTCAGTGTAACTGTCTTTGAAAAAGTAAGTCATGCTACCTTCCATAAATGGAAGAAATTTATTAGACCTTAATTTTCAATGAGTATATATAGCAATTGATTCTCTGAACAAGTTGCCCAGCAAATTTTATATCACAAAATTAATACCTTACTGCTTTTACTACTCAGTTGATATTTTTTATGTTTGTGTGTGTGTGTGTGTGTGTGAGAGAGAGAGAGTGAGAGAGAGAGTGTGCGAGAGCGCAATGATTAAATTGCTATTCTCAGGGGAATGGTGTACATAGAGAAAATGTGTATGGGAGACAAAGGTTCTCAAGAAAGTAAAATTCATCTGGTACTTCTTTGATTATATATAGTTTTGTGTTTTGTGTGCTCCTTTTCTTGAATTTCTCTTGGCCATCTTGTTTCCATACCCCAAGTCCCACCTTCATTTCAAGGAATGGCCATTGGTTTAACAACTCACTGTTAAATAGGTACAGTTTGTGCCTTACTTACACCACTACCAGCCTCTCCCATCTCTGCATTAAATTTAATCATCTGTTGCCTACATTGGAATTCATGGGAGTTTTTCCTACTGAACTAGCCAGTCATGGGCTTATTTTGAAACTAATACTCTTGTGGCACTCAAAATAATGTGCCAAGTTTTGAGTCTAATGTAACATTTAAAAAAAATATTATGGTAATGATAGGAACTAGATTTCAGACACTTTGCAGACCAGATTTTATCAGTTGCTACCACTGTGAATTGAGCAGAAGCAATTGTTCCTTCTGCTTTCCACTTTATAAAAGGGAAGCTAGGGACCTGAAGCAGGAAGGGATGTCACCAACTGCCTGGTTTCATATCCCCATAAAGTGCATTACTTTAATTAAATCTATCAAAGAGGCTAATAAAAGGGAGACTGGGGAGAAATGAGGTTATTGATCAGAGGTATTATATAAATGGACATCACTAGGAAGTGGATATTAACCAATGTGTGTAACACTCAAGGGGATCAGAGTTCTGCTCCTTCACTGGGAACGAGTGAACGTGTCTTCACTTCACAGCTGAACGTGTCTTATGGTGGTGACGGTCTCCTGTTATTTTCCAAAGACAAGGAGTACGTCTAGGAGCTTAGAATGAGATTACCTCACATTTACATAATGCTTTAGATTTATTGTGCACTAATTCATTTTAATGTCAATCCCCACAACAATCTTATAAGACAGTCAAACAATAGATTCACGGACTGTTGGATTACATTTTGGAAGGTAGAGTTCAATAGTACACAGTCCATCAATAAGACCTGGACAGAGAACACTGGTGTGTCCCTCAGAAGGGCAGGTGTGGCAAGAAATGGATCATCTTGATGAAAACATGTGATAATTATGCAAGCAAACAAATGGCCTTCCTAAGAAAACACTCCCTCCGAGAGTGGATGTTCATCTATTTAGTTCATTGTTTTTCACTCTAGCCTCAGGACAAGGTCAGAGCCCCATTTGGTTATAGAGCAGATTGTCCCCAGAAGAAAAGTGAGCATCCTCAGAAACATTCACCAGGGTAGAGATAGGGCCTCAGAAAATGACTGAAGGTGAGTCTGAGGCAGGTAGAAGAAAAGAAGCCTCATTGGTCTGGGGTGTGAGCTTGAAGAGCAAGAGGAGTTAAAAGTCACTTCCAGATGGGTTCAGGTCTGAGGAGGCCAGCAGGGGATGGGTGGGCATGTGTGTTCCAAAACCCAACCGTGCCACAGGGTGCTGTAGGAGGAGCTACAGGAGTCTCCTGATTCTTAGAGGAGAATGTGCTGACTTAAGAGGAGAGGGCAACAAGTGTGTCATCAAGGGTTCCTGGGAAATCTCAATTGACAGGGGATTGGGGGATGTAGCCCCCTACCGGAATTCTAATGCTGCCATTGGCCTCCTTGGGAGATCTTGGCTTGAGTTCACTTGGGCAGATTCCCTCCCACATTCACCCAAGGATGATATTTCAAGGATAAACTCTTGGCAATGCCAATGAAGCAGGGGCTGAATGCCAACTCTTTCTCCAGGATGTTCTCCAATGTGCAGGCATTTCCCTCATTGGGGTCTTTCATAACCCATTCCATAAATAACATGATGAGTCTATAATCCAATGGAGAGCCAAAGTCCAGTTTTCAGTCCTATGGTAACAGTCCCTTGCACCTGACTAGTTTCTCATCTCCCAGTAACTTTGTTCTTAACACCCAGTGTTCACTGAGGATGAATTATGTCTCAATACCAAATCATTCATTTTCTGTAATTGGACTAGGAAGTTGCAGCATCATTCCCATTTTCGGAGTAGGAAACTGAGGTTGAGTTGATCATGTAGCTTGTCCAAGACCACATAATAGCTAGGAGCCAACCTGGACTTTCACCTGCATCTGCCCAATTCAAGTCTATGGCATGACCACTACTCTGTGCTGCCTTCCTGGTCACCTCCTAGGGCCAATGATGGGACAGTAAGCAAGGTACTGGGTGGCAAGTGATTTGTCTGTCAGGAGACCTGACACTTTGGGTCTCTCATTTGCTATCTGTATTGTCTGTACAGTTCTCTTGGCTTCTCTGAGTCTCAGTTTTCCTCCTTGATAAAATCGACATCATCTTTTCCTACTCACTACAAAGTTATTGTAGGAGTGGCATGTGAAAAGACAGAATGTAAATGAAAGCTATAAAATTATTACAAAAGTTATTATATCTTAATTTTATGTCTTCCTAATATTGATCAGAAATTGATGAGTTCCAGAGTTGAAGGAAAGAACCCAAAGGAAAGTAGGAATTGTTTTTTCTTTTAACAAATACTATATACCATCATGTGTCAGAATAATGAAGAACCGGTGATCAACAGTTTCTGGAGAGCTGAACTGTAAAGAACTTGGTTTCTTTTTCACATCTAAAAGAGATTACCACTTAGGTCAGTTATTTGGAACCCCTCTCTGAATTGCTACCTGAGCTATAACTGTGTTGAAAATGAAATAAAAAGAAAAGTGACCTGATGCTGGCCTCTAAGAAGCCTTTGGCCAATTCAGCACCTTTTGCAAGCTATAAATTCACTCCTCAAATTGTCTACTTAGATAGTTTTTTCCCCCTCTCAGAAAGAAAAAAGGTAGTCTGTTCAAAATTAAAAGTCTGCTTCACAAAGAAATATCACGGTAGAAATGTAATTCAACAAGTATTTGCCGAGTGTTTTATGGATTCTGCACCATGCTAAGTATTGAACTGCTTTAAGAGGTAGGGGTGTAGATGGCAATGCTGAATACCATTGTTTGTAAGACACAGTTCCTTCCCCCAAAGCAGCAATAATTTCCACAGGAACTGTGCTAACATAGGTGGAATTTTAGAGGTTGAGACAGGTTAAGACAGAAATGGACTAAAACCAGATGTCAGTATAAAAAATAAGTGGTTGAGCATTCTCAGGTTTATGTTGGAACATATTAGGAAAGGTGGGCCTTTTTTGTGGGAGTCTCTGAAAGTGAAGCAGAGGAGCTGTAATTTGGTTTTATGGACAGTTAAAGAGCTCATGAAAGGTTTCAGAGCTGAACAGTAACATGAAAAAAGAAGGAAAAATCCAAATCAAGTGTCACAGCTAGGATCCTTTAAATTTTGAACATTTTACTATTGGAAACAAATTAAGCTCAAAGCAAAAAACAAAACAAAACAAAACAAAATAACTGCAGGAGGAGAAATGCATTGGCTCATGCAACCAGAAGATTTAAGCAGCGGACTTTGGTCATGGTTGTTCAGGCATTCAAATAATGTCATCAGCTCTCTGATTGGCTTCAATCTCAGACTATGTCCATGCAGTAATATCTATCAGCAGCTTACACGAGTTCCAGAGAATATGGGTCCAGAAAAAGAGATGTCAGGAAGGCTACCCCAGGGAGGTTTGACTGGTCCGGCTTAGGTCATGTGCTTCTGCCTGAAAACTCACAGTGTCCAGGTGGGCAAAGCCATTTGACTGGCCAGGGCGGGGTTGTGTGCAACTACTGAGGCGGGGAGATGACCCTGGTCAGTTTTTCCTCTACCTCCTTTCATCATATGAACTAAGAAAGAGACTACAGCTTGAGGATGCAGTAGTTTCCCAGTGGAAGAGATGCTGGGCCAGCACAAGTGCATTCCATAACCTTGATGTGAAGACACAGTCTAAGGCAGAACACCTCTCTTTTCTGTAATCTGTAGTTTGTTCCTTTAAAAATTGCTTTTATTCATTTACTTTATAGGCATGACTCCTGTTTTTGAATAGCACAGAAGTTTCTCTATTTCTCTGCAGGCAAACAGGTTAGGTTGTGAAAAATTAGTTCATCACAGAAATAAGAAAGTGCAGCCGAGATGGATAGCTGACTGCAAAGGTCCTCTCACAGGGCAGGGCAGTTCAGAAGTGAGGTTTGGTCAGTGTGTGTATTTCCCATTTCCCTGCATCTGGAGTGGGAGGCATTTGGGCAGTTCTTGGCAATGGGGTGTGACAGGAGTGACGGGAGCCACCTCTGCGTGGAAGTGGTAGGTGGGGAGTGTGCCTCCCTTACAATGCCCTTCTCTGTTAGGTTGATGGGGAGGACTCACAGGAGCCACAGGACAGGGGCTCCTGAATAACCATGTGAAATGTTGCCACCAGCATCGCCCACATTGAATTCTCCCATAAGTAGGAAGCAAGTCTTTCTTTGTGAAGCCAATGGGAGTTATTCACAAATATGCTCGGGCTTCATTTTATCATCTACACCCTCATTTCTACCCCCATAGAATTTTGAGTGTGAGTGATGTTCAGAGATTTGAAACTGGATTTCACTTCCTCTCCTCACAGCTATGCCTTTTCTCCAACTTCTGTTTCGAATATAACCAATTTATTTCATATCCTGGAAACCTACTGGGACAGGTCACCTCCTCCTGAATTTTCCTCTAAGTATTGTAGGGGACACTGGAGCAGGTCCTGTGCCTGTACTCCCTCCCTCTCCACTGAGATGCCTAACCCCACACACTATCCATGACTTGGGACAGGTTTCATTAACTGGGTTAATAGGCTCCACCTTTAAATTCTTTAACAAACTCCAAGGCTTCAGGATGATCACATTGCTGCTGATCCTGCAGCCCCACACTCACATGGCATTCAGGTTCATCAATCATTTCTCTTTTGCTCTTAATGATTATTGCTGATTGCAAAGGTATAGATCCTTGCACCTGCTTAATGAACAGTTCTTTGTCTTCAGAAATTTTCCTGCAGTCCAGTGAATCATGACACTTTAAATTTTTAAATATACACCAACTTGTTTAGATAATTGACTTATATCTCTTATTAACACTTTCAATACTCTCCTGGCTTCTGCATTTATTGGGTACTATGAATTAATAATCATTGCAAAGCAGCTCAAAACCTAGTTCACATAAAACAAATGCACAGTAGAATATGGAAAAATATTCGTTGTTGTGCTGGCCCACAACCAAACACAGCAGCTGACGTCCTCTGTTGATGGTAGTCCCAGCTGATGTATTTTTATGTTGTTCTTAGCTTTGTTAAGCATGAATGCTCTTGAGTTGTAAAATCTCAGAGTGCCAGAACTGGAAGTGTCATCTCATCCAGTTAGGTAACCTGTTCTTCACACGTGAGAAATATGAAACTGAGAGATGAGTGTAATATATCCTCAATCGTGTGGCTCAAAATTTAATGAAAAAATGAATGAACAGAATTTAATAATATGTAGGAGTTTTTCAAATTTCTTTAGCCCTATCAACTCTTAAAAATGTTTTTAAAGTTTTAAATGACATATAATAATTGTGCATGTTTATGGGTATAGTATGATATTTCAATATATGTATATATTATGTTTAATGATGAAATGAGACTAATCAGTATATCCATCACTTCAAAAGCCCTGTGAATTATTTCTTTTTCTGGTACTGGGGATTGAACTCAGGGTGCTCTACCGACATGTCCCCAGTTCTTTTCATTTTTTAATTTTTTCATTTTGAGACAGAGTCTCACTAAGTTACCAAGGCTGGCTTCCAACTTGAGATCCTCCTGCCTCAGCCTTCCAAGTAACTGGGATTACAGGCCTGTGCCACCACACCCAGTGTAGCCCTGTCAACTTTTAAGTGACATTTTTTTTTTCATCAGCACAGCTGATATTATCTTTGTTTCACTCACAGGAGACAGACTAGAGAGACCCACCCTGAGGCATATGGGAAATGGTGCGGATTCTTACATGTCTAACTCTTAGGCTCTGGGCCATAGGGGATAGGAGGAGGGCTGGCAAAGAAGCTGAATAGATCAAGAACTGTGAAAGAGGAAAGGGGAAAATTTTGGTACAGGACGAAAAATTGAAGGGCCCTGAAGGAACCAATCCTGGAAATTAAATCAGTCACCTTCCCCTTTGCTTTCAGAGTGTGGTGCTAATCAGTTTGAAAAATGGTCTTTTCTGAGTTACAGCCCATTATTCCCAACATCACCAAATATTCCAAATATCATTGGATAAGTTGCACTGTGCAAAGTGGAGCTTTCCAGACTTTTTTTTTGAGATATCCCTAATGTTAACAGAAAGGGAGGCAATATTTCTGGAACTGGGGATAAAGCACACCCTTTTCCCCTGAAAAAAATTTCAGTTACTTTAAAAATGCATTAGGTTAAACCATACACCACTGCACTTTTTATAGGCCCCAAATGGCAAAATGTTAGCAACTGCATATGGTTCAATCTAAGAACTTTGCTTTCTCTTCACAGGACATGTATACACACAAATGTGCTTGTATTTTTAATATGAAGACAAGATTAAAAATTCCTCATCATCAAGTAGAATTTATGGGTCAGGGTGATATGTCATGCTGGGCTTGTGGCCATAGGTGCAGTTTGAGGGGTTATGGGGTAGAAGCAACAAACCTGTCAGGGACAAGGTAGGTGGCTTAGGAACCAGGGGGAAGAGCTTGGTAAGGCTTGCAGGGTGGCAGGAAACTGAAACTGAGATATTGAAAAACAAAAAACAAAATTGAAGTCACCACCACCCCAATCTATTCCCTTGTCATTTTGGTTTGTGTCCTTTCCACAGTATTGAGAATACCTACCCTGTGTCAACCTTTCCTATGAAAAGCTTGAAATGCTCAGTCTGAAGTTTCAGATATATCAAGTTATACCCTTGCCAGGCACAGTGGTGCATGCCTGTAATCCCAGCGACTTTGGGAGGCTGAGGCAGGAGGATCTCAAGTTGGAAGCCAGCCTTGGCAACTTAGTGAGACTCTATCTCTGTAATGTGAAAAGTTGCAATGGCGGTGCCTGTCAGGCAGATGCAGCTGCACCTGTCAGAGCAGCGCCGGCCGCGTGGGCCCGCCCTGGTCAGTTCGCCCCATGTAGGCAGCTGGCGGGTGCTGGGTTAGCCCTGCAATCCCACCCTTGCCTGGGCTGTCAACCAACCTACGGCCCAACCTCATGGGGCTCCCTCCCTGGCGGTTGGGCGCAGGACAAGCCTGCTGGGAAGGCGAGGGGGAATGACAGCTCCCCCGCCCCTTCCCTGTAGCTAGCTCGCTATTGGTCCGCTAGTAGGCCTGTCCTCGCCAGCCATTGGCTGATCCCTAGTCCGCCAAAATTCAAATTCAAGAGCTGGTTCTACCATCATTTTGCCTGCGAAGTTCCAGAGCTTAAAAGAAGCTCCCCGGTCATGTTCTCTCTCTTTCTCTTTCTCTTCAGGGCAGAGGCTGGTCCTCTGCCTAATAAAAAATGTCTTGTGTGAGTTCCGGCATCCGCAGTGGTTTTTCAGGGCACTTTTTTCACCCTTCAATCTCAAAATAAAAAAAATAAATAAAAAGGGCTGGGGATGTAGCTTAGTGGTACAACATGCCTGGGTTCAATTCCCAGACTGAAAAAGAAAGAAAAAAGCTACACTCTTTAAAGCTGATAACATCTGTTTTGTCTTGATTGTTTCTTTGTGGTAGAGGCAGGCCCTGAGAAGAAATTGAATAATGCTTTGCTGGAATAATAAAAGCAAAGGATAGAAACTCAACTCCAGCTCTGGACAGCAACTCTAGTTACTTTGAAAGATGGTAGAAACTTTCCATCTTTCCCATGTAATTTTGCTTGCTAATGTTCGTTCCTTACTCTGATTGGTAGTAAACCTCTTTAAATTAGAGCTCTGGTGGCTTGCCCAAGGGACAGAATGGGAAGCAGTGATAAGATGTATTTTAAAGGGAAAGACAGTAGGTTAGGTTCTTTGACGTTGAGGGCAGTAAAGAAAAGATTCTAGTCTGAGAAACAGTCCCAGAACTTAATTTGAGGGATGGGGGGAAGGGTTCCTGACATGCTATGTAATGGCGTGAATATGTTCTCCCAGACTCCCTGGGTGGAAAAAGTGAAGGAACAACCACCAGCTCGTGTACACTGCCAGCTTTGCTGGTAAGATCCCCAAATCTAATTAGCCCATTACAGAAGTTTGGAGCATCCCTCTGCAGTACCCAGGACCCCTGCAACCAGTGCACTCGAATGCACAGAAAAGTACAGAAGGCCCGTCTCCTGAAAGGAGAAAATGGTGGTTTGAAAGTCAACTGGTAAGAGAAGAAGTCATTCTTTTAAGGATCCAAGTTAATTCAGGAAGTGGGTTTTTCTTTATCTTAGAATCATCTCTCCAGTTGTTCTATTTTTAAAACCCAAATCTTGGAGGAAGGAGACCACAGATAAGAAAACACTTATCTACTTCGAAGTCAGGTCAGACAGTATGCATTCAGGTACTGATTTCATTTCCAAATGTGTTTTTCTTGATCCTTGGGTAAAGTCACATGTTCTTCCTTTAATATGTCTTGGTCACAACTAGGACTTGAGCAAGAACCTCATTTGATTTTCAAAACATAATTAGCAAACTGAATATCTATACAAAAGTAATTTTGTACCTCAGCAAAAGAGTGCAGTTAGCAGATAATTCACTCCTGTGGCTTTTCATTAGCTAACTCTCCCTGGGGGCAATTTAGAGGTGAAGGCCCCACTCATCCACTTTCTCAGCCTCTGTTGGAATTGTGGCTGCAATTCACAAGGGGAATGAAAAAAAGAAAAAAAAGAAAGAAAAGGCAAAATAAACATGGCCCCTCTCCCCAGAGTGAACCCCTTGTAACTGAGGTAGATGCCATTGTTAAGTGGTTCATGTTATTTATTTTAGATATATTATTTAATCCTTCCAACAACACTGTGAGTTAGAGTGAATCCCTATTTTTAACAAGAAAGAAACTGGTTTTGAGAAGTTAACTAATTTCTCCCAAATCACACAGTTAATAAATGGTAGTGTTGTCACAGTCTTTATAACTCTGAAATCCATTACCTTTCTGTTCTGCTTCTTGGTCTTACAAAATCCCCCTCTTTTAATTTCACCCATAGGATAGAAAGTCCCAACCATCATTATGTCTCCTGGGGTTAAGGGAGTCTAAAAGAAAAAAGCTAATACTTCTTCTGCCAGGGGCAATGTGTGACCTCATTGCTATAATGGTTTAAATAATTTTTTAATGCACAAAATCTTACTCAGAACCTACTTATAAGATAAAAATACATTTTATGAACACATTTATTTGGCAAATTCAAAATAATATTTGCTTATAAAGAAAAGAACTATTTTTATAACTACAAACAATTGAAATTAGGGGTAAAGATAACATTTACATTTTTATTAACTTGACTATTAACGAACACAAAATATTTGCACACTTCTTGAAAATCATTACCTTAGAGCCAGATCTTCCTTCTTTATTCCCTTCTTCTCTTCCTTCCTTGGGAACAAGTATCAAACGCCTCCCCAGAACCAGAAACTGGGGAGGAAGAAAGGGACCCTGTTTGTAAAAGGTTATGTTTTAATCAAAAGAGACCTAGCATCATCGCAAATAATTTCAAGAGTAAAAGTATGAAAACATTGTGTTCATTTGGAGTGGGAATGACCATTCTGGGGGGGATCTTGGTAGACTGGGGAAAGAGAGAGGCTTTTCAAGAGTGGCGTGAATTTATGTTGTTTTAGAGACAATGGCTTTTTAGTTGGAGGGGGAAATTATGATCCAAGAGGAAACAGGCAGGTGATGGAGTCACAGGGCAAAGTGAGGTGTGTGTAGAGGGGAGTGGCGGAAGCAGCACTGGAAGTCGAGTTGGGTCACATGGTAAGGTCTTGGAATGTCTTTGGAGGAAATGTAGCCCCAATGCTACAGGTAACCTTTTTTTTTTTGAGCAGAAGAGGCTCATTTTTTCGTAAATGAGCCTCACAGCAGATTCCAGTGAAACATGGATGGAAAGAGGGAGAACAATGAGGATGACCATCTGGACTCCAAGGAAGGGAAGTAATCCCGGGGGAGGGATTCTTCTTGATGAGGGCAGGAGAGAAAGTCTAAAGTTGCAGCAGGGAAGAATAAGAAGGTAGAGATGTCCTGGCATATTGGGTTGAACAGTGTCCCCCTGAGTTCTTCTCCTGGAACCTATAAGGTGACCTTATTTGGAAATATGATCATTGCAGATATAATCAAGTAAATATGAGGTCCTCTTAATCCAGTATCTGGGTGCCCTTATAGGGAGAGAGAGATTTGGGCATGGAAAGAAAGACACAGGAAGAGAAGATTGAAGGGATTCAGTGGCAAACCAAAGAACACCAAGAATTGTCTGCAATCATAACAAGTAGGGAAGAGGCAGGGAATGATCCTTTCCTAGGACGTTCAGAGAGAGAGCGTGGCTCTGTGGACACATTGATCTTAGACTTCTACTCTCCAGAACTACAAGAGAGTAAGTTTTTGTTGTTTAAAGCCATCAAGTTGGTGGCAATTTGTTGCAGTAGTCTAAGAAAAAAATACACTGTGCAGTGTTAAAAATATGGGGCGGCAGTGGTTATTCTCAGGATCAAGGAGAGGATGATAAAAATTCAAAATGCTAAAGAAACAGCAACTTCACATGACAAATTTTATAGTGAATCTTTCTGTGGAAGATGGAGACAGATAAGGCCTTGCTACTATTCGTGAATCCTGCCTACCGATTAGTAGAGGCTGTGGACAATCAATGAAAGGAACCATAACTGTGAGAACGGTAATGAAACTGAGACTTAATGATGTGGTATTACTTACTAAATTTGTAGAGATATAATGTGACAGAACTGGACTTGACCTATCTCTCCTGCCTCCGAGTCTATTCTGAACACAGATTTTCATAGAAGAGTAAAAATCAAGAGGAAGGCTGAGCATGGTGGCACACACTTGTAATCCCAGCAACTTGGGAGGCTGAGGCAGAAGGATGGCAATTTGGAGCTAGCTTTGGCAACAAAGGGAGACCCCTCAGCAACTTAGCGAGACCCCGTCTCAAAATAAAAATAAAAAAATAAAAAGGACTGGAGGGGTAGCTCAGTCATAAATTGCCTGAGTTCAATCCTGGGCACTCCCTCCCTCAGGGGGGAAAAAACAGAAGAAGAAAAAAGTTCAAGAGGGCGAACATTGTGAAAAGGAGGATAAGGCTTAGAAAAAGGAGGTTGGTGCTCTCCAAGGATCAGCCCCTGCTTTTTAAAACTCTGTCCCCAAATGGAAACATGATAATCTGCTTGCAGATTCCCAATTCTCCAGCCTTCCAACTCTGCCCTGGTGTCTGGGAGTGCTGTCCTATTTCTTCCAAATCTCCAAAGAATGGCAAGGATGACATCATTGCTTTGTCCATTTTTAATCTTATCTGCTAAATGATTGAGACTTAGAATAAGCAGGTCACCACAAGTTCAGAACAAATGTGTCAAACATTAGAGCAGTTCTAGCCTTAGAGCAAAACTGGATGTGCTAGTCCATCCAGATAAGGGTGACCTGGGAGTGACATTTGGTATGGATTTCTCATCAAACAATAATACTACACATGGCTGGATTGGGGGAAAACATGTAGGTCATTTAATTTCATCTCTTCTTCTTTTGGGAAGGACTAAAATATGAACCATCTAGAAAGAAGAGAATCTGGACGACCAGGCATTTCTTAAAAGTTCTGTCAAGGGACATGCTTGCTGATTTCTAGACTCAAATGCTGAAGGTAAAAAAGCTTCACTTATTTATTTACTTCATTGAGGTGGTCTGAACTAGGATGGCTGCCTTTTGGTGGTCTGACAAGACTCTTAAGGCAAACTGAGTGACCTCAGTCTATATTATTATTTTATTGATGACACAACTAATCCCCCCAGGAAGGGAAGTAACTTGCCAAATGTAA
Source organism: Glaucomys volans (assembly GCA_020662805.1). Classification (NCBI taxonomy): domain Eukaryota; kingdom Metazoa; phylum Chordata; class Mammalia; order Rodentia; family Sciuridae; genus Glaucomys; species Glaucomys volans. The sequence goes on along the minus strand of JAJEJO010005377.1, from coordinate 46,779 downwards.
ATTAACACAGGGGGAAATCATATAAAAAGCACTTAAGATGTTAAAGAAAGAAAACAAACAATTTTGATATACTACTTCACACCTATCAAACAATTGAAGATTAATATTTTTATATAATTTCATAATTTTATTTAATCTCAATGATAAGGAAGGAGATACACTCAGATATGGAAGATACTGTAAATGCATTAAATTGTTATGATTATTTTTGAAGGTGAGCTGCTAATCTAAACCATGACTCATGAAAGTGGTCCTACCCTATCACCTAGTGATCTAGTTTCTGGATTTATATTTTAAGGATTTGTAATTTTTTTAAAAAAGAATGCTATTTGCTCATATTGTTAGAATAGTATTAATCAAAATTTGAGACCTCTAAGGTCATATAGTCTGAGGTCTTTGGAAAACAGATGAGCAAATTTAGACACATGGAGGATGGATTTTCCAAGGGTCTGAACCAGGTCAGATCTAAGATTTCTGTCCAGTGATCTTTCTATTATGCTCTGGAACATTTTTGTGAAAAACTGAAAACAACTCAGATTTCACAAAATTAGAGAGGTAGTTTAGCATAATTGTGAAGAGACCGATTTTCTGGGCTCAAATTGTTGCTCCATCAGTTACTAGATTTGTGGTTTTGGGCAGACACTCAATCTGCTTGTGTTTCATCTGTAAAACCAGTGCAATAATAGAGTCTCAATAACAGAACCTCCCAGGTTTGTGTGGGCAGGTACCACCTTCTGATTTTGTGCAGGCAAACTACAGGGTGCCCAGCTGCCTGCCTTTGTCACCTTTCCTGAGACTTCCCTGCTCATACTGAGGTGTGACACGCACCAGCCCAGACAGTGTGTGTCTCGGGTAATGGTGGGTGGCTGTAAAGTCTCACTGGGCAGATGGGAATGGGTGGACAAGCTCTTCTTCCTCCCGGTGAGACTGGTTGAGATGGTGGAGATGAAGCCTTTTGGAGGATATTCTCCTGAGAAGTCAAGTCTTGTGAGAGGGAGCAATCTGGCACACTTGGTGGTAACCAAATTGATCACATATGCTCAAATTGATGCTTCCCCCTTCCCAACTTTACCTCACTGTTCCCTTACTCTTGCTTTTGGGGATTACACCCTGAAAACAGTAGTGTATGGAATCCTTTGCTTCAGGCTTTATTTTGAATCCAGCTTAAAAGAGATAGCACCCACCTCAAAGTGTAGTGAGAAAACATTAAATAAGTAAAAATGGATAAAGGGCTTAGAACAGCGCCTGACAAACAGTAATGACTATGTAAGTGTGAGCTTTTCTTATTGTACTGAATCACTGTGTAGCTCTATAAAATGGTAAATATTTAAGCCACATGGAAAAATAGATGTGAAATGTTAAACAAAACCAGAACACTAGGAAGCGAGCATCCCTGGGATTGTAACTCCATAAAAATTATATATACACATGATGATAGAAGAGATATCATAGATTTGGAAATTGTGACTCTGTAATGGAGAAGATGTGCCACGGTTATGTTTCCACAGGGGTAGTTATTTACCCAAAGTGGAGTTTAAATAAACAGAATAAACACAGTCCCTTGGAGGCTCTGTGCACATCCCTGCTCAGAATTATAGCCCAGTGCTTATAACTCCTCATCATTGGAAAAGTCTTGCAAGCAGGACTTTTATTTTTAATGCTATAATTTTAAGCCAATTCCTCTAATTTGTTGTTTATGAAGATTGGAGCCATTGGGAGTAGCTGTAATGGCACAATTCAATCTGCCTGCGTACAGGCATCTCAGCTGTGAATTTTCAGGGCTGTGAGGTGGTGGGTTACTCCTTTAGGGGTAGTTTAAAAAAATGTTTTTTGGTGTAGATGGACACAATACCTTTATTTAATTTTTTAATTTTTATGTGGTGCTGAGGATCAAACCCAGCACTTCACACGTGCCAGGCCAGTGCTCTACCACTGAGCCACAACTCCAGCCCCAGGGGTAGTTTTGTCCCACATTCAGGATCTAGCTTTCTCTGCAGTGAGTCCTTGGCACATGACAGTTTAGCAAGAGCCTGAGGACTTCTCTGTCTCTTCCCTCTCCTATCCTCAGCCCCTGGAAGTCCATGCTAGGAAGAAGGGATAGGCAAATTCTAAGGATTGGAGCGTAGAAAATGGCTGCTCTAGAACTGCATGCACAGCACCTTTGTACAGAGAATAACTTAATGTGAGCAGGGAACCTTTTGTGGGGTGGGGACTGGGGAGACTCATTATACTTTCTATTTTCATTTTTTTTTCAGAGAGTGCAGTTTCACGTTTGGTCGCAGGCCCTCATCTTGATTCAACTCTCCAATGGCCTCCCAAGGCACTTTAAAATTCAACCCGCCTTCTAGTCCTAGTTGCAAATTCCTCTTAGCTGGCCCTGCCCACCTCTCTGAACGTGTTCCATACCTCTCTCCCAGCTCACTACTTTCCAGCTAGACCAGTCTTCTTGTTTGTTTGTTTCTCAAACAGGCCAAGCATGTTTGTATCTAAGACTCTTCAGACTAACAGCCCAGAATGCTCTTCCTCTTGATGTTTGCTCATCTGGTTTCTCCTGGCCTTTGAGGTCTCAGTGTAAATGTCAACCTCTTCAGAGCACTCTCTGGCCACGCGATCTAAGACACCTGAGTTATTCTTCCAGACTTTACCCAATTTTGGTTCTTGGAAGAACAACCATCTGGTCTTATGTTCTTTGTTTAGATGCTATTTGTTTACTGTTTGGCATCAGCTTCACAGGAGGAATCACCTTGTGTGTCCTATTCTCCTGTTTTCCTCTCAATCCTATCACAATGCCCAACAGATACATGCTCGCAAGCACTCTACCAACTGAGCTATATCCCCAGCCCAGATACGTGCTCAATAAATAGGTGGCGTGCATATGTGAATGCACGGTGAATGCAGTTAGCCAGGACTTTCAGATGGCTTCCAGAGGAAAAGCTGCAATTGAGAGTCTTTCTCTCTCCAGAACTGGAAAGTGGGTCAGACAAATTGCTTTTCTATCCCTTTGTACATCAAAAAATACATTATTAACACCCTCCAGGTGGCAAAGGAAAAGAGGACACTGAAACCCATCCACTTGTGCCATGTATTTATTTGTTGGTTAAGATCATCAGTTGCTTGAAGAATCATGCATAAGAACAGATTTGAAGACTATAAAGCTACAGCGATCAAGACACTAGCAGTAGGTGATATTGGTGATAGGGATAGGTGTATCAATAAATGGAACAGAATACTTTTTGACAATGTTCTAAAGGCAACTCAGTTAAGAGAGGATTTGTCTTTTTAAAAGGAGATGTTGGAACACTTGGACATCCATATGCAAAAGCATGACCCTTGACCCTTAAGCCATTTGAAGGTAACTTGCAATCACAGAGCTGAGTGTAAAATGTAAAACTAGAAAAACTTTAAAAGAAATAGTAAGGCACATTGGAGGGTTTTGTTTTGTTTTATTTTGCTTTGTTTTGTTTTCCTTTGTGGCATAAGGCACAACACATTTATTCTCTTACAGTTCTGGAGAGCAGAAGATTGGATGGGTTTCCCTAGATTAAAATGAAGATGTTAGGAGGGCTGCAATGCTTCTGGGGCCTTGGGGAGAAACTGTCCCATTCTTTTCCAGCTTCTAGTGGAGGTCTGGGTTCCTCCATTCATGTTCCCTTCCTCCATTATTGAAGCCAGCATCGTAGTATCTTCTAGTCTCTCTCCCTCCCTTCCTCCCGCTTCCTCTCTGTCCTGGGCCTTTCAGTCGAAGTTTTTAAACATAATACCAAAAGCATGATCATAACAAAGTTGACGAATGGGGCTTCAACAACATTAAAAACTTCTGCTTTGTGAATGACACTATTAATGAAAAGACAAACTACAGACTGGCTGGTGAAAATATTTGTGAATCTTATTTCCGACTAAGGACTTGTATTGAGGATATACAAAGGACCCTTTAAACTCAATAGAAAGAAAGCAAACAACTGAATTTTTAAAAACAGGCAAAAAAGGCTCAAATAGACACTTTAATGAAGAGGAAATATAGATGACAAATATGCATATTAAGAGACAGTCAACATCCCTTTAATAACTGCATAAAGAAATTCAGTAGAACAGTGCAAATTAAGTCATTCTGAGATACTACTACACATCTGCTCAAATTATTAAAATTTAAAAAAGAATAACAACCAACAATACCAAGTTCTGACAAGGATATGGAGCAACTGAAAATCTCATACATTACTGGTAAGAAGGCAAAATTATACAACATTCTGGAAAATAGGCAGTTTCTTATAAAGTTAAACAAACACACATCATGTGACCCAATAGCCCATCTCTTAAGATATTTACCCTAAAGAAATGAACTTATTATGTTACATAATACCTCTACATGAATGTTATAACAATTTATTCAAAGTCACCTCAGCTGAAAAAAACCCAATTTTTTTCAACAGTTGTGTGAATAAACAAATGTGATACATCCATACAATGCAAAACTACTCAGTAAGAAGAAGGAATAGACTACTGCTATATGGAACAATGTGGATGAGGTTCAAAGGCAGTTCACTGAGTGAAAGAAGCTAGTTTGAAAGGTTATATACCACAGGATCCATGTATATCACATTCTCAAGAAGATAAAACTACAGTGAAAACAGACCAGAGCAGAGAGTGGTTGGCATGGGAGGAGAGTGCCTCTATAAAGGGGTATCAGGAGGGGGATTTTAGAGTGCAGTTCTGTGTACTGATTGTGGTAGTGGTTATGCAAATTTAAACATGTTAAAATTCTTAGTACTGTACACCAAGAAGGTCAATTTTATCATAACTAAATTCTTTATTATTGGTATTAGGGATTGAACCCAGGGGTGCTTTACCACTGAGCCACACCCAGCCCTTTTTTGTATCTCATTTAGAAACAGGGTCTCACTGAGTTGCTTAGGGCCTCTCTAAGTTGCTGAGGCTGGCTTTGAACTCGTGATCCTCCTGCCTCAGCCTCCCAATCGGCTCTGATTATGGCATGGGCCATGGTGCCAAGTTATAAGTAAATTTTTAAAAATAAAATTCAAAAAACATGAACTAATTACCAAGACCTTCAATCCAGATTTTGTTACTTCCTGGTTGTGCTATACTGTACCAGGTACTACTTTTTTTAAGCCTCAGTGTTCTTGTTATCTAAAATGGGTATAATGAGAGTGAATACATCTCATAGGGATGATCGATGAAAGAAACGAGGTAATGCATAAAAAATGGCAGGTATGGTGGGGCAGAGTGGCACAGTACATGTTGGCTGTTAATATAGGAACATTAACCCAGCACGGGGGCACATGCCTGTAGTCCCAGCTCTCTCAGTAGATTGAGGCAGGAGGAAGGATGGTTTGAGCCCAGGAGTTTGAGACCAATCTGGGTAACATAGTGAGCTCCCATCTCAAAATAAGCAATCAAATGGAAATAACTATATGGGAATGCTGTTTTCAGAAAAATCTTTAGGGGAGACTACATGGCATGATAAAAAGGAACATGAGTACTATAAACAGTCTCTGAATTGCTTATCATTTTGCTACCTTAATCACCCTCTCTGAACTTTAGCTTTCTAATCCAAAAAAACAGGTACAAAAATATTCAGTTTGTATTGTTGTGGTGAGCATAATGATTAATATTTGTATAATGTCTGGTACTTAGTGGGTACTTAATAAATGATAGCTGTAATTTTGATTTAGAGTGTTTCAATAAGTAAAATGTGATTTCTTCTGACACTGAAAAATTATGTTTACAAATGCATAATCCCAAATGGTTAATTATGTAACCAAAGAAGGGGCTGATGTTATGCAAATGTTTTAGTTTGTACTGGACTGGCCATTCACACATATTTTCCTAATCATAGACAAAATAGTAATTGGTTGAAATGAGCACTGTTGCATTTTAATGAGCTCTTAAGAGGCCAAAAGGATTCTCTAGTATAATGCAGAATAGATTTTTCTATGATAATGTGTATTTTTCCATTTTGTTATTTCAATTTGCAAATGGAGTGTACAGCTTTATAAAGTGGCTTTCTTCATTTTATAATGCTTTCCAAATTTCATCTCAAGGGTGTGTTTCAAAGTAAATTAAAGTTTGATTCAAAGGAATCTATGGCCAGCCACAAGGGACTAGTGGCTTCCATAGGCTACATGTATAGACACAAACTGAATTCTTCCTGAATTCATATTTTTCTAGTTTACCATCATCACTGTTATCATCATCACCATTATCATCATCATCCAGGCTCTCATTGACTCTTTGGTCCTATAGCACCTCTGGATTTCCTATCATTTAAGCCATTTTTTACTTTTCTATATTTCTGCATTAATCCACAGGAAGGGAAACTATTGCTTTAAGATGACCAAAGCTGCACATTTAAGGACATCACTCTGTCAGCCAGGTGCAGTAAAACACACCTTCAGCAAAAGACATTTCTCCTAAGTTTGATTATTTTTTCAGTGTGAGTAAAAATGTTCTGAAATGGTTGATAAGCATTTATTGCTGCTTATGACATTACAGAGGTTACTGATGGAAAGAAAGAATAGAATTCTTGAGGCACAAAGCTGGAAAGAATCTTAGAAATTTAGCCTAATATTGTTATCATATCAAAGAAGAAAATGAAGATCTAGAAAAGAAAGTACCTGGCAAGTATTACCCCCCAATACTCACGTTGAGATTTAATGGTAATGGTATTAAGGAGTAAAACCTTTCGGGGTTGTTTATAATGCAGTGTCTCTGTCAGCAGGACAGTTAATTATCACAGGATAACATTCTCTCCCCAACAATAGGCCTCTGTTTTCTTTTCTATTTTTTTAACCCCAGGTCTGCAGAGTTGATTTAGTTATGTTCATTGGTTCATAGGATGCTACTCATCTTTAGAGATACAAGGCTCTCTAGGGGTGTGTTATTATACATTTCCCTCCATCATTTTGCCATTTATACTCCTCCACCCCTTACCCTCACTCCACTGTACTCAATATTTCCTCAAATATGCAAATACCATTTCATGCATATGTTTTAATTTACCTAAGTGCATCAGAAACACGGCACTTTCAGCTCTATCCATGTGGCTGTATTATTAAATTAATAACTCTGACTGACCATAGCCAAGTATTCCAGAGAATTAATGTACCACATTTTACTTGACTATTCCTCTCTAAGGATACAAGATAATTTCTATATCTGACAACACAATGAATGCCATAATTAACACTTTTGTATGTATCCCTTAGTGAATGCATGGAGAAATTTTTCTGTAAATACCCATTAGTTGGATTGTTGAATTGTTGGTTCATAGGGTACACATGATGTTTGTCTTCCCTCCCTTCCTTTTTCCTTTTATGTTCCTTCCTCCTTCCCTCCCTCCTTCCCTTCCTTCCTTCCTTTTTTTCTTCAGTACTGGGAATTGAACTCAGGGGTAGTTTATCATTGAGCCACATCCCCAGTCCTTTTTTTTATTTTGAGGCAAGGTCTTGCTAAGATGCTGAGCGAGGCTGGCCTTGAACTTGTGATCCTCCAGCCTCAGCCTCTGCAGTAGCAGGAATTACACAGAGGCATAAACCTGTACACCTATTCTTAAAGTCACAAAGTAAAACAGATTTCTATCCATCAAAGCTGTGTGTCTCCCACTCAGAACAAACAACTCCTGATTGTTCCTTTCACCTCACATCCTTGTCAATACTTGGTATTGTCTTCTTTTCTCATTTTGCCAGTTAGAAGGGTGCAAAGCGATATCATGTTGGTATAACTTGCATTCTTATGATTATTATCATCTTTTCATGTATAGTTCTTAAGTTACCTGTTTAAGGTTTTTCTCTTCTACAGACTATCTTTTCATATCCTTTGAGTACTTTTCTATTTGTTTTCTTGTCTCTTTGTTGATTTGTAAGAGTTTTAATATTCTGATTAGTAATCTTCCAGTTAAAATTTTATCTGAAGGACTTTTTAAAAATTAATTGTTCTATTTAGTTATACATGACATCAGAATGATTTTGATTCATTGTAAACAAATGGAGTACAACTTTTTATTTCTTTGGTTGTACATGCGGTAGAGTCACACCATTCATGTAACCATCCATGAACATAGGGTAATAATGCTTGTCTCTTTCCACCATCTTTTCCTTCCTCCCTCCCCACCCCTCATTTCTCTCTACACAATCCAACCTTCCTCCATTCTTCCCTTACCCTCTCCCCGTTATGTATCAGCATCCACTTATCAGAGAAAACATGTGGCTTTTGGGGTTGGGATTGGTTTATCTCACTTAGCATGATGTTCTCCAACTCCATCCATTTACATGCAAATGCCATCATTTTATTCTTCTTTATGGCTGAGTAGCATTCCATTGTGTATATATGCCACAGTTTCTTTATCTATTCATCTATTGAAGTGCATCTAGGTTGGTTCCACAATCTAGCTATTGTGAATTGAGCTGCTATAAATATTGATATGACTGTGTCACCGTAGTATGCAGACTTTAAGTCTTTGGGGTATAAACCAAGGAGTGGGATAACTGGGTCAAATGGTGGTTCCATTCCAAGTTTTCTGAGGAATCTCCATATTGCTTTCTATAGTGATTGCACCAATTTGCTGTCCCACCAGCAATGTATGAGAGTACCTTCTCCCCGACATCCCTGCCAACAATTATTATTGCTTGTATTTTTGATAATTGCCAGTCTGACTGGAGTGAGATGATATCTTAAGTGTAGTTTTGATTTGCATTTTTCTAATTGCAAGAGATGAACATTTATTCATATGTTTGTTGATCAATTGTATGTATTCTTCTGTGAAATGTCTATTCAGTTCCTTACCATTGATTGATTGGGTTTTTTTATTTGTTTTGTTTTGGTTTTTGGTGTTAAGTTTTCTGAGTTCTTTATATATCCTGGAGATTAATGTTCTATCTGAGGTACATGTGGTAAAGATTTTTCTCCCATTCTATAGGCTCTCTCTTCACATTATTTTTTCCTTTGCTGAGAAGCAGCATTTTAGTTTGAATCCATCCCATTTGTTGATTCTTCATTTTACTTCTTGCAGTTTAGGAATTAAGGAAGTCAGGTCCTAAGCTGACGTGATGAAGATTTGGGCCTACTTTTTCTTCTATTAGGTGCAGAGTCTCTGTTCTAGTGCCTAAGTATTTGATCCTCTTTGAGTTGATTTTTGTGCAGGGTGAGAGATAGAGGTTTAATTTCATTTTGCTACATATGGATTTCCAGTTTTCTCAGCACCATCTGTTGAATGGGGTATCTTTTTCTCCAATGTGTGTTGGCTTTAGTAAAAGTGGTTACTTCCTCATGTCAGACTTTCCATTCGTCTAGTCACCTTTTAAAAGACCTGAGAAGAACAGGTTAGAGGAGGAAATGTTTATTTTTGTTCATGGTTTCAGAAGTTCAATTCTTGGTCGGCTGAGTTCATTGGAATGGACCTGAGAGGCAGCACATCATGGTGGAAGGGTGTGGTGGACAAGCACCCCCCACTCATAGTGCTAGGAAGTAGAGCTAAGGGAAGGGATTTCAAGGAAGATAAACTCATCAATGACAACCCATAGTGACCCACCTCCCCTAACAACACCCCTCCTGCCTACAGTATCACCCATTAACCCATTCAAATTATTAATCCAACAAATGGACTAATCAACTGATTAGGTTGTAACTGTCAGTATCTAATCATCTCACTGCTGAACATAGCTGCATTGTCTCACACATAAGTCTTTGGAGGACACCTCATATCCAAACCATAGCACACTCCAGTCCCATTTGGTATGCTTCAGGATCTCGACATTTTCCAGTAAATCCCGAAAGGTGTCCTGAGCCACAGATACAGTTCTAAGTCCTGAGAGAAACAGTGTTTGTCCTAATTAGACATTTTATTGGCAACTGGGGCCAAGAACTAGGAGTCAGAATTCCAATGCTTCTATGCTATAGCGTCTATTTGGAACATTGCAGACTCAGCTTATTTTGCAGCCATGGAGCCTGCAATTCAATAGGAGAGCACAGATTTTCATGGTACAGCTGAGGACGAGAGCTGACTACACCCATGGACTGTTTAGGAGGTGCTGGCCAATCTTGACTCCTCTCCTGACATCAGCTGCTTTAGTTAGAAAATGACCTTCATTTGGAAAGTGAGCTCCATTTAGCTTGTTTGAAGAGTTTTTGAAGTTAAAGGAAAATCTGAAAACCATCTGTATAGACAGTCTTATTCATGAGTTTTTTCAAAATTTTCCTGTTAGGGCACAATCTTTCCTTTGCATGTGTTTAATTTATTAATATGAATTCATTTTCAGTTTCTTGGCTGTGTGTGTGTGTCAGGGATTGAACCCAGGGCCTCATGAGTGCACTCAGCTACACTTCTAGTCCCATTTTTTACTCTACCTCTAAGTAAGCATCTGAGATTAATGGGTAAAAAGCACCACAGTTTCCTGTGCTCTGCATGTTGAGGGGGCATCAATATTTGGTGACCAGAAGAATGCTGAAGATGCCAGGTGAAAGGCATGGGTCATTTCCATTATTTACTGTCAGTTTACCACAGAGGAGTAGAACAGATGGAAAGAAAAAAAGTTAATTGACAATTTTCACTTTCTTTTTTCAAATTAAATAACACTGATGTATTTCCTGAGAACATTGCATTAAATCAACTCAATATTTAAAACGTTAAAAATGAGCCAGGGTTGGTGGCACATACCTGTAATCCCAGCAAATCAGGAGGTGAAGGCAGTAGGATCATAAGTTTGAGGCCAGCCTCAGCAACTTATCAAGACTCTATCTCAAAATAAAAAATAAATGAATAAAAAGGACCAGGGATATAGTTCAGTGGTAGAGCATCCCTGGGTTCCATCCTCAATACTTCCTAAATAAATAAGTAAATAGTAATGTAAATACTTTACATAGGTATCCAAAAAATGCATACATTACTAAATTTTAGGTTTCATCACTTCAATTACAATCACATTAAACTCATTTGAGTGAGCAATGGATTCAGCTGCTTTTGGAATTGATGATGATGATGATGATGATGATGATGATGATGATGTGTGTGTGTATGTCTATTTTGGTTAGGGAGAGTTTTGTATAACAATCACATGGTCACAGGAAGTGAAGTGAAATCTCAACCTGAACAGGGATGGTGAGGTTCCCAGATGGGAGTGATATAGATTGTAGAAAAAGTACAATTCCAGTCCACAGAAAGCTGCTGTAAGCACTCAGATTCCTGGAAACAAACCAAACTTTGTTCTTCAGGAAAATGCCTTGGGATCTTTAATCCTTATTAAATTCTTAATGAAATCTTTAGGCAACAGGGTAACTCAGTGGAGGAGTCCAATTTTACCTTCAGACATGTGTGGAGAGAATCCACCAAAGGCAGGAAAAACAGCCAAACCTTGGATAAACATTTTGCAAAATATTGCTCTGTGCACGAATGGCTTCTTTTGAGATACTTTCACAAGCCTAATTCTCTTTTTTAAAATTTAGATCTGAGCTGACACATAAAACATAAAAATAGACATATTCATGTATGCATGTGTCCAACATTACAGTGTCATGTTAGGAGCACTCAGATTCCTGGAAACAAAGATCACAGTGCCACAGAGGATTTGATATGCATATACATTGTGTAATGTTCAATTTGGATCAAATGTTTATCCCCTCAAATGTGTATCAGTTCCTATGGTAAAAACTTTCAAACTCCTTTCTTATAGCTTTTTAAAATGTATAGTCCATTATTATTATTATTATTTGTAGTCTCCCTACTGTGCAATGGCATACCTCAGTTCTTACTCCTGGCTGTAACTAAGTACCCATTGGTGAACCTGTTCCCATCCCTGCCCTCTCCTGCTCTCCGCAGCCTCCAGCATTCACCATTCTACTTTCAACCTCTATGAGATCAACTTTCTTCAATCCCTCATGTGAGTGAGATCATGCAGTACTTACCTACATGTGCTTGGCTTATTTCAGTTAACATAATGATACCTTTTTCTATTCATGTTGCTGCAAGTAACAGGATTTCATTCTTTTTAAGACTAAGTATTATTCCATTGTATGTATGCACCATGTTTTCTTTATCTACTCGCCTGCTGATGGCCACTTAGCAAGTTTCCTTTTCTTGGCATTGTGAATAGTACTGCACTGAGCATCAGGCTGCAGACATCTCTTTGACATACTGGCTTAATTTCCTTTGTATATATACACAGTAGTGAAAATGCTGGATCCAAAACAGTGGTAATTCAATTTTTAATGTTTTTGAGGAGTTTCCATGTTGTTTTCCAGAATAGCTCAACCAATTCACATTCCTGCATCTTTATCAGTGCTTATTACTTTAGCCTTTTTGATAGTAGCCATTCTTACTGTGGCGAGGTGATACCTTGTTGTGGTTTTGATTTGCTTTTCCCTGATAATATCAATGTCAAGAAATTTTTCAAGTACCTGTTTGCCATTTGTATTTCTTCCTTTGAGAAATGTCTATTTAGATCTATTACCCATTTTAAAATTGGGTTAATTGCTTTTTTTCCTACTGAGATTTTTGAGTTCTTTATATATTCAGAATATCAAACCCTTATCAGATGTATAGTTTACAAATGTTTTCTCTCCTTTTGTAGGTTGACTCTGCACTTTGTTGGTTATTTCCTTTGCAGAACATATTTTTAGTTTGCTATAATCCCATTCATCCATTTTTGCTTTTATTTTATTTTGAGGTTTTGTCCCAAAAAAATCTTTGCCCAATCCAATGTTTTGAAATGTTTCCTCTAGTAGTTTCATAGTTTCAGGTATTAAAAGCCCAATTCTCAGATATACTAAATCTCCAACCATTGAAGATTCTTCCCCACGGGAGAGTTTGGCAGATTTTGGGAGTCTCAGTTATCATGGCAGGTAAATTTTGGGCAAGGCACTCTTCAGAGTCTGTAGTGGAAATTCTTTATGAAGTCTGAAACTAGTGTGGGAAAAGGCAAGTCAAATTATTCCTGTTAGATGCTTTGTTTCAAACATTCCACGGGGAGTTGGAAGGAAGGGTTCCAATTTCGCCATCTTAAAGCTATTGGATCTGGAAGAGTGGAGGCTTCTCCTGAAGGGATCTTGACCAGTTAGAGGAACCTCACACAGACACCTTCCTCTGTTTTCCCATCTCTTCACTTAAATCCAACACAATGCCTTCTGCCTCAGGCCACTCCATCAGTATGTGTAACTGTGGTTTCCTCAATGTGTGTTGAACATACAGCAGGAACTAGAGGAATCAGCGAGGGCATGGGCCATGCCCTCGAGAGGCCCACAACTTGTTTGGAGAGGCAGATGAGAAAACCTACTAGGACAGGATTTCTACAGAACAGGGCAATGAGTGACACTAAGTCAGGGAGGCAGTCTTTGTGCTGTTCACATGCCCAGCTGTGGCCCCAGAGACACCTCCCTTCACATCTCAGCTCTGCCATGGAGTAGCTATGTGGTTTAGAGTCAGGTGTTTCAACTCTCATGTTGCAATTGCTTCACTGATGAAATAAGGATCATAATACCCATCTCATAGACCTGCTATCTGGGTTAAGTGGGTTAATATGTGTGGTGTGTTTGGTACAGCACCAAGCATGAAGTACAAGCTCAGTCAAGGTCAGTGATTGTGGAAGGAGAGGAGAGTGCCTGCCCTGGCCGACTACTAGAGGAAAGGAACGGAGAGTCCCTGTGCAGTGGTCCCCGTGGCTCCCCAGGCTGGACTCCATCTTGGTACACTACAGCGGATGCTGTTGCCCCCACTCTAGGACAATAGACAGGACCTGGAGGCAACAGCATGCTGCAAGAATACCCACCGCAGTGCTGCGTATTCAAACAGGCCACCCAAAGCCTCTGCACAGCCCATCTCTGAAAGCAGTGGGCCCCATCCGAGGTCATCGCTGTAGCCATCTTGGGTGACCTCTACTGCTGCCACTGCCATCTTTAGTTGGGGAAGTTTTCATTGTGGGACACCAGCTGGAGACTAGAAGTCCAATATCATGGTACCTACAGGTTAGCTGCTGCCACCACCACCAACGGGGGATGTGGCTGCTTCCATGTAGGGACAACAGCCAGGTCCTAGAAGAGCACTTCCAAGGTCCCTACAGGCTTGTTACACCTGAGAGTCCCTTTCTCTCTTCTCTTCTGCTAATAGTCGACTTCTACTGATTCCTGTTTCACTATTCCTATGCTATAGTCTAATATTCTAATATGCTATGGTCTATATTCTCACCTCCTACCCCATAAACATCACACCCCACACCTGCATTCTCTTTTGATCCATCATTAGAAACTGTAGACACTATCAAAAACCTACTGTTTATACTGTTGAGAATAATTGAACACATCAATTCTGCTTATTGTAACAAAACTGTAAACATCTTAATAGGGGCTAACCGATTTAAAGTTGCATATTGTTTGCATTGAGTACTGTTAATATTGATCTCCCTGTTAAAGGTGAGGTATTGGAAACTTGCAGGGACACTATAAATCTATAGGGTAGAAACCTTAATATCTCAGATTAGCACTGCTAGAGGGGAAGAAACATGAACAACATGAAAAAACAAGGGAAGAAAACGTCGCAAACAAACCAAGATGCCACAATAAAAGAATTTATTGACAGCACACAGAGAGAATTCAGAATGTACTTCATTAAAATGATCCACAAGTAAAGGATGACATAAGACAGAAAATGCAGGCAGCAAAAGATCACTTCAATAAAGAAATAGAGATAATGAAAAACAAATGAACAAACAGAAATCCTCGAAGTGAAGGAAACAATCAACTGAATTAAAAACTCAATAAAAAGCCAACCTAGATGCCCTTCAATAGATGGGCATCAAGGGATCAAGGTACTGTGGAATACATACACAATGAAATATTTCTCAGCTTTAAAGGAGAATAAAATTATGGCCTTTGCAGGTAAATGGGTAGAGTTAGAGAATGTCATGCTAAGTGAAATAAGTCAATCTCAAAAAACCAAAGGCCAAATATTTTCTTTTATATGTGAATGCTAATCCATAATGGTGTGTGTGGGGGGAAGAATGGAGGAACTTTAGATTGGACAGCAGAGAGTGAGGGGATGGAAGGAGGCAGAGGGTGGGATAGATGATGGAATGAGATTGACATCATTAACCTAGGTACTTGTATGATTGCAAGAATGGTATGGACGCTATATCACATACACCAGAGAAGTGAATAGTTGTGCTCCATTCATGTAAAATGAATCAAAATGCATTCTGCTGTCATGTATAACTAATTAGAACAAATAAAAATTAAAATAAAAAAGGTCAGCGATTAAAACCTTGGTGTTAGGGGTGCACAGAAGAGGAGTATTAATTCGTTTTGAAGCAGGTGATAATCTACTGTTTATTAACAGAACTAGGATGCCATTTCTTGGTGAGAACAACTTTCTTACAGTAGCTCAAAATCATTTACTAGGTCATAGTTCGTTTTCCCATGAGGATGATCAGAAGCAAACCCCAGGGGGCTGTAAGGCCAGGGCCTGCCTCTATCTATCTGTCTATCTATTTATCTATCTATTAATCATCTATCAATCATCTGTTATCTATCTTTCTGTGTTGGTCAGCTTTTCATCACAGTGACCAAAATACCTGACAAGACAACTTATAAGGGGAAAAGTTTATTTTGGGCTCATGTTGCATGAGGTTGTAGTCCATGTTCAGCCAACTTCATTGCAGGAACATCATAGCAGAGGTGCATGATAGAGGAAAGTTCCTCAGCTCAAGGCAGTTGGAAGGATGTGGAGGGAGGAACCAGAAACGAGATATAGTCTATAAGGGCACACCCCCAGTGACCTACTTCCTCAATCCCACCTGCATACAGTTACCAATCAATTCTCCATTAAATTATTAATCCATCAAATGGATTAATCCACTGATAAGATTCAGTTCTAATTATTGCCCAAAAGTCACACCTCTGAGCCTTGCTGCAGGGTTTTCATGCTTTTAAAACACAAGTCTTGGGTGGGGGGCATTGCACATCCAAGCCATAATGCTTTTCTTTCTCTCTTTGTGGTGTGGAGGAGTATGCCAGGCAAGTGCTTTATCACTGAGCCCCAGCCTAGGGTGTCTTTTTCAGCTGCTTCTCTGTCCATTGCTCCCTGTCTTCAGTTCTCAGCTGAATCCAGCAGCTTATGGGCAAGATGAGGAAGAAACAGTTTCTGTCATTTCCCAAAAGGAAATGAGTGATTCACTCCAACATCATGGAATGTCTGAAAGGGGATTTCTCTTTTTGTCCAAAGGAAATTTTGGCAGGAAAAAAACAAAAAACAAAAAACTATTCCCCAAACTGGGCATCTCTTGTCAAATGATCGATTCATCTGATATTTCTATGACCTTTTATTAAATACTTATCCTAAGCTAAGGGATAAAAGTCTGCATTTATTGATCCCTCCTATGTGCTAGGCACTGTAGAAAGTACCATACATCTCTAATCTAATGTTCACATCCTCATGAAGTAGCTTTATTATCATTCACAGGAAGAAACTGAACCATAGAGAAGTTGAGAAATAACTTGCTCAAGGTTATACAGCCAAGACAGGAAATGTGAAGCAAGGTTTGGACTTGGGCAGAATGAGTGAAGAGTCCTGATGTCTAACCACTATATTTGTGTCTCAACAAGATATAATCATTTTTTATAAGTAGCTCTTACTCCAGTGAAGGAGCCAGAAAAGAACAGATAATTAATATACAGTGTAATCCATGCTCGATAAAGGTGTGAACAGAGTGTTGTGGAAGCGTAGAGGAGGCAGGGAGTAACTTTGCCTGGGAGAATCCGTTTTAGCTGTAATCAGCAAAGTATTTAAGACCGTAGAAAATTTCCAAAATATCTACAAGCCTGGAATGATGAAAATCTGTCGCAGTGAAGGAAAAGCTTAAATCCTAAGACGACTGAAGACTATAAACACAAGAAGTAATCAACCTCTAAATGAGCAAGATTTTAAGTTAAAAATTTAAGGGTCTGTTATGTTGGATTATTATATGCATATTCGGCTTCGGTGTGGCATAATCATGCTTCACCATGAAGACTTGTGTCAAAATCATGTGCTTCAAATCCCTGCTCAAATTCTGTCTCTCAAAAGGTAGTGACCATGACCTAGTCATCTTTATGCATTTTGACATCTTCTCACCCACTTACTGTCTGGCTCAAACATTTTCACTCTGAGGTTTTTAGAAGTTGATTATTCTGTTTGTGGTTAGTTCAGGATATTTGTTTATTTACTCTCACCTTTCTTTGTTTTCATTTCACACATCATTTACATTTATATTTCCCACAAATATTGCAAGCACGCATATTCTAAAATTCACCAACTTCAACATTTGAGACAGAACGCATCAAAATGAGACCCCAAGATGAATTCTTGGTGATCATTTTTGGGTTTTCTTCATCAGTGACCTCCCTCATCAGTCAGATAGTCAAAATCTAACTTAAATTTAATGGGGAAAAACTGATTCCATGTTGCTTAAGATCTGTGCTGTGTACCTACTCAGATCTGATTTTGTGAGTAATGGGTAGGAACCAGTGCACCCCCTCCTCTAATCCTTGACCCTCAAAGCATTTAATGAACAGGAGGAAAGGTAATAGGGAGAAAGGGGAGAGTGGAAGTGGGAAGAGACGAAGAAAAGTGTTTCTCTCAGTTTAAGCACAAAAATTAATGGAAGAGGCCAGGATATCCTGCAGAATGTTGTGGGTATTATAGTAAATCACATCTTAAGGGGCTAACTGAACTGTATCCCAGTTGAGAGTCAGTGAGGACTTGAGGAAAAACTATCAATCTTCAGTAAGCTTCATCCTTTTGAGCTCCAATCATTGGGCATCGTTAGGGCTGATCAATCATGTGTTGAGGTAGCCTGAATTGTAGCTGTTGCACCCAATATTGCAGGTGTCCATTTGTCAGTTACCCTGCTCAGGTGTTCAGTCATTGGAGAACTGCCCCCAGGAGTATTGACCTTGACTTTGATATCCTTCATGCACTTCTATGGTGTCCAAGATCCTCTCTGAAGCCAGATCTGTTATTGTTTGTAAGATACTTTTGCTACCCCAACATGGTCCTGAACTATATATTATCATAGAGTCTTCTTATATATTTGTAGTTTTCTAGTAATTTATGTCCAAATGATAAGATAGGGGCTGATACTGATCCTATCTCAGTATGGCCTAAGAAGTGGGAATTTAAACATATTTTTACAATGTTCACTAAGATAAAAGGAAATTTTGTTAATCTGTGAGCTTTTTAAAAATCCAGTTTATTAAATTCCTTTTAATTTTTTGTTTGAAAATGTTTATTACAGCTGTTTGGTATCTGAATCTTTATTCAGAACAGCCAAGATTACAGCACTAGCTAACAAGCAATTTTGTTAAAATGATGTGGGTTAGTTTCTTTTTTCTTTTTTCTTTTTTTTTTTTTGCTATTTCTTTTAAAAATCAATGATAAATTGGGCACTTAAAAATGTAGTTGGGATTTTTGAATGAGGGCACAATTTTTTTTAATTGAGATGAAATTCACATAACAAAATGAATCATTTTAAAGTGAAAAGCTCAATGACATTTAGTAATCTTCACATTCTTATGCAACCATCAACAAAATTTTTAATCACACCAAAATGAAAGCCTGTAACTATTAAGCAGGTACTCCCCATTCTCCTAGTTCCTGACAATCAGCAATCTTCCTTCTGTCTCTATGGATTTGCTTACTCTGGATATTTTGTGTGGATGGAATCACAGTATGTAATCTCTTGCGTCTTGTTTTTGAAGTTCATTAATGTTGCCGAATGCATCAGCGTGCTACGTTTTGTGGAAGCATTCCATTGTGTGTGTATACCATAATTTGTTTATACATTTATCTGTTGATAGATATTTGGGTTGTTTCCACCTTTTTGTTTTTTTAATAGTGTAGCTATGAACACGGCTGTACCCATATTTGCTTGAGCACCTGTTTTAAGTTCTTTTGGACAAATATCTAGAAATGGAATTGCTATATCATATGGTAATTTTATGTTTAACTTTTTTGGGAACCATCCAGTTGTTTTCTATAGTAGCTATACCATTGTACACCACCCTCTAGCAGTGTATAAAGGTTCCAGTATCTTCACATCCTAACAATTGTTTATTTTGTTTTCATAAAATTTATTTTATTATAGTCATCCTAGTGAATGTAAAATGGTATCTCACTGTGCTTTTTTCTTTTCTTTTTTTGGAACTGGGGGTCAAACCCAGGACTTTGCAAATGCAAGGCAGACACTTTGCCACTGAGCTGCATCCCAGCCCTCATTGTGCTTTTTATTTGAAATTTTCAAATGACTAATGATGCTGAGAATGCTTTGAAGGGCTTATTGGCCATGTGTCCACCTTCTTTTGAGAAATGTCAATTCAAACCTTTTGCCCATTTATTTCTTGTTAGGTTTTTGTCTTTTCATTGTTAAATTATAAGAATTCTTTATATATTCTGGATATATGATTTGCAAATATTTTCTCCCATTCTTCAATGCCTCTTCAATTTCTCAATAATGTGCTTTGATGCAAAATACATTTTCCATTTTCATGTCTAATTTATCTATTTTTCTCTTTTCCAGGAACCATATTTTGATAACTGCTATTTGAAATAATGCAATAACACATAAAGGAGTCAAGCAAGGAATGTTTACCAATTTGATCTGAGGAGTAAGAAAAATTAAAGTAAGCATTAATGTTGCAAATTTTTAATTTCCTTTTGTGACAAGCAATATGCTAAGACCCGAGATAGTGTGACCTACCACAGGGGGAATTTACCATCACGTGGAAGAGAGAGAAATGAACCAGTATATATATGAAAGACTAAAAAGCACAATGAAAAGAAAAGGAGGTAGGGGAATACGAGACCAAATAGGAAGGAACTTCATCCAGTACGGGGTGGGGGAAGTCAAGAAAGGCTTCTCTGAGAAAAAATCACTTAGGATAGGATTTGGATGTCTGTAAAAAATGTTTAATTTTATTTTTACTTTTCAGGGAAAGGGGTGTGTTCCAAAGGCAGAGAATACATGAGGAAATCAGGAAGCTGGAAGAAGGCCAGTTTATCTGGAATGGGGAAGTGAGGGGAAGAATGGTTAGGAATGAAATTAGGGAGGTGGCGGGGAGCCAGAGCATGCACAAGATAGGAAGCCATGTAAGGATTCTGATTTTGATTCCAAGAATGGTGTGAAATTATTTGAGCATAAAAGGAGGAGAAACAGAGTCTGTACTTCGACATATTTTTATTCCTTTTTCTTCATTTTTTTCTAATTTGTCTTTCTTATTAATTTATTAAAAGGATTTTAGATTAAAATAACCCTTGGTATGTCATGTATTTTGTTAATATTTCCCTTTGTCATTTGTTTTTGACATTATCTGTGTTATTTTCCACACTCAGCTATTTTAGTTTTCATATCCTCTAATTTGTCAGTCTTTATGATTCTGGCTTGGCATCATGCTTAAAAGGGCCTTCCTCCATCTTCAAATTACCTGCTATATGAAATTCACCACATTTTTTCTAGTATTTTTATAAAAACATGCAGTTTGAGAACACAATGAAATATAAATGAAAGATCTAGAAGTCTGATAACATAATGCGTTAATTGGGATGGACAGGAATTTTTTGGTGGGCACACACATCAAAACTAAATTAGAGTTTGGTCACTTGACTGTTAAGGTAAAGCTGTGTTCCAGTCAGCTTTGTCCTGTCCTGATCAGCCTGTCATTGGCCTGTATCTGAAGCTTAGCTACACCAATGGGCAATTTCTTTTTTGGTTCATTCATGCAAGGGCAGTTTGGCTCAGGGGGCCCATTTGTGTTTATCAAACACATGAGACACCTTATTCAGAGCTTTGTCTTGTTAATGATTTCAAATGGTACTTTAATTTATTAATGACATCATAGGTTCTACTAATTTATTAATGATGTCATAGGTTCTATTCATCAGTTCGGATAATTGTAGTGCAGGAGAAAGGAGCTGAAAAGAAGAAAAGCTCTTGTTTTTACCTCATTTCTTTCTAATTCAGGAATGGAACCAGAGCAAGGAGACTCTCCTACCTTGTTGCCCTGCAACACTCTTTAACTCAGCACCATTCCTGCCCTGAAAGGTTTCAAGCTTTGGCAGCCATTCCTGCAAATATGGTGGCCCTGTGAGATAGGCACATCAGCACCATAGATATTTTCTTATATTTTTCCAGGACTAACACCTTCCCTCCTTGGTTTGCTTCCTCCAAGTCAGAAGTCTTTGTAACTCACCATGCTTCCTCAGTCCTCGTTGGGGAGTGGAACAGTCAGTTTCTGAACATCATGAGCTTCTCTGTGCCAGAACCTTGCTTCTTTCCTTGGCTGTCATTTCCTGAGTTTTGTATTGCATAGAGTTAGTTTCCCTCCCTCATTTCATTGCTGATCATGAACACTCTTCTGATGAAAAAAAAAAAATCTATCAAAAATGTGATTGGGTAAGAGAGCATCTGTTAACTGGTTTCATTCAAACACTATTAGAAAGTCAGTTCTTATTTGTAACATAAAATCATATATATATATATATATATATATATATATATATATATATATATATACCTGTCATTGACCAGAGACTAAAGATTGTTTCTCCCTCTCCTTTTTTCTTTCCCATATTTAAAATACTTGATTTACTTTAGGATAAATTTATTTTATTAATAGAAACATGATGTATTCCTTTATTTAAAATGTATTTTGAATAATACAGAGCCATCCTCTATGTATTTTAAATATATGTATTTAAAATATATGTATAATATGTATATATAAATATATATATTTAAAATACATAGAGGATGACTCTTTGATATACATATGATTTTATCTTCAGGAGGCCATTTAATTTTTTTTTTGAGGTAGAGTCTCACTATGTTTTCCAGACTGACCTCAAACTCTAGATCCTCCTGAGTAGCTGGGGTAATAGGCATGCACCACCATGCCTGGCTTTGAGAGTCCATTTCATAAATTGATTTATTTATTCAATAGGGAGAAATAGTTTATCTAATTTTATAATGAAGTTTTAATGGAGTGTTTGAGAAATATACACTGGCTACATCTGGGGTTTTATAAATCAGAAAATGGAGAATCCAAGAGAAATAAAAAGAAATGCTATGTGATGCTAATGGAAACTTGAAATAAAATAGTGTTGAAAAGAAAGAAAAGGCAGAGAAATCCTGTCTGAGAATCCAACATGTCCTGCTTTCCACCCTGATACAAAGGAAGGATAGGCTCTGCCAGGATTGGGATACCTCCCTGGGGAGTCCAGCCCTCCAGACTCTCCTCTCCACCTGAAGCAGTGAGTGCTGCTCTTTCTTTTCTCTCACAGGTGCTGAAATGCATTTTTAACAACCTTCAAATGTATATGGGCATAAAAACCCTAAAAGCTCATTAAAATCTTGAGGCTGCCTATACCAATTCCCCTGGTTTCTCTGTTAGTCTATTCTGCTTCATCAAGAGATGGCAAGTCCCTGTTCCTGTTCCTTCCTTACTTCTTTCTCCGTCAGACCTGCTTTTGGTCCAACCCTTGCTCATTGGAGGAGGGAGTGAGACAGAGGATAACTCTCTTAGATTATAGTTCCAATCATGTTGCCCATTAAAAATGACTAGTGATATCTATTTGGACTTCAGTCTCTGAGAGGGATATATATATATCTCTCTAAGATTTTATATATATATATATGTATATATATATATCTGTTATATACATATAAATATGATATATACATATCAGATTATATCCATGTAATTTAAATGTCTTTTCCAGTTTTTAAAAGAATTCATTGAACACAAATGGAGTACAACTATTGTTTCACTGGTTGTACAAAAAGTAGAGTCACACCATCTGTGTGTTCATGCATGTACACAGGGCAATGGTATCTGTCACACATTCTGTTATTATTTTTACCCCCCACCCCGCCCCCACCCCTCCCTTCCCTCTATGCTATCTATCCTTCCTCCATTCTTGCCACCCTTCCCCCCCGCATTATGCATCATCATTCATTTATTGGAGAGACCATTCGGCCTTTGGATTTTTGGGATTGGCTGATCTCACTTAGCATAACAGTCTCCAACATCATCCATTTACCTACAAATGCCATAATTTTATTCTTCTTTATGGCTGAGTAATATTCCATTGTGAATATATACCACAGTTTCTTTATCCATTCATCTACTGAAGGGCATCTAGGTTGATTCCATAATCTAGCTATTGTGAATTGAGCAGCTATGAACATTGATGTGGCTGCATCACTGTAGTAATCTGATTTTAAGTCCTTTGGGTATAGGCCAAGGAGTGGGATAGCGGGGTCAAATGGTGGATCCATTCCAATTTTTCTAAGGAATCTCCACACTGCTTTCCAGAGTGCCCAGCCTTTTTAATACTTTAAAATTTTGAAACAGTCTCCTTAGGTTGCAAGGTGGGCCTCAAACTTGTGATCATCCTGTGTCAGCCTCCTGAGTTCCTGGGATTACAGGCATGAGCCACAATGCCTGGCTTTTTCCAGTCTTAAAAGTCATTTAGTCTGATCATTTGAAGAATTTGAGGAATTTTCTCTTTTGGAACTCAGAATTATATGACAATTTCAATTAAATTGAAATTGAAAGAAAATGTATTTTCTCAACTTTAATTCCACTAACATTTTTTGAGGAGCCCTGGTTGACAAGGGACAATAGTGGGCATCAGCGGTGAAGCTGACCTTGGTGAGGAACTTACAGTTCAATGCAGAGGCATAGGCAAGGCTATACAACTTTAATCTATAGCAGACAGGTAACAATGTGATAGGGTGACCAAGAAGAACTCTTTCTTGGAAATATTGGAAAGAATGGGTTATATTTGGTTTGCTTGATTGTTCATAACAGAAACTTTAGCCAATGAAATGGATGATGTATTGATGGAAGAGTTGATAAGAACAGATTTTGGAAAGATAGGAACAGAAAGACAACTCTTTGTGAGCTTGGTGGTCTGAAGTTACAGAGAATGTCTATAGAATTCTGCAACTAAATCACTGAACACCCAAGAACTCAAAGAGAATGACTGAAGGATATGGAAAACAACAACCCAGAGGGATAAAGGAGAACAACAAGCCCCAGGGATAAATGAGGATAATGGGTCCCAGGGAGAGGAGGAGGACAATGGGCTTTGGACTCCCACCATTTCCTGGCAACAATGGGTTTGAACTTGCACGACTGCTCCCTCTGACTGCCCAACCAACACGTTCTGCTATGATTCAAGTCTCACTCAAACCCTGTAAAAATCAGACCTCTCTTATAACCAGTTATTTTCCTCCTGAAAATGTGCCCCTCGGCTGCTTTAATAAATCATCGCTGATCCCCATTTCAGTTATTTTTGTTTTCAATGACCCTCCACTCTGTGGAGGTTCAATGCCATATTCTTCAGGGAGAATCTGCTTGCTTGGCTTGGATCACAGACCCCATTGTGTTTGTGTGTGTGGTAGGGGTGAAGATCAGGTAGGAGGAAATTGGGCATTTGACAGTCCTACTTGGGATCATTTGATACTGATCTTGGAAATGAGGATTGGGTCTTTGTTCCCCTGGTGTTGATGGTTCAAGAAATGCTGAGACAAGCAGAAAAAAACAAGTTTTATTTAAGGGACAGAATAGAGATAATAGATTTCTGCCCAGAGGACCCAGGATCCAGAGCTGATGCCCATGGAGGGGGAGTGTCTTGCCCTTTTATAGATTTCAGGTTTCTTTTCCTCCATCCCCTCCACTTCCTATCTTGCCTACTTGACCAAAGGGCAGTAAAAGAGCCACCCAGGGGTTACTCTTAGCAACTCCTTGTGTTGGGAGGAAGATCCTCCCCATCCCCAGGTGTTGGTAACCGGTTGAGAGGGAGCAAATGCTTTGGAGGTGTTTGCATTCCATTTCCTTTTCTTTGTTAATTAGCCATCTTTCCCAACAATCATTTATTGTGTTATCTATCTATGCTGACTACCTGCCCTTTGCCCCTCTCTCACATTTGGACTGTCACATGCAGTGCCCACTAGAAAAGGGATATCAAGAGCTGGGTACAGTGTGAGAGCACACCTGTAATCCCAGGGAACCTCTGGAGGCTGAGACAGGAGGATTGCAAGTTCAAAGCCAGCCTTAGAGACTTAGGGAGGCCCTAAGCAACTTGGTAAGAACCTGTCTTGAGAGAAAAAACATAAAAAGGGTTGGGGATGTGGCTCAGTGGTAAATGGGTGCAATCCCCATCCCCACCTCCTAAGAAAAGGAGATGCAAGACAGGCAAACCTATAGAAATTCTCTACAGATATCTGGTAAAGGGATCTGGGGAGGCTTTTGGAAGGACAAGAACTCAAACTAGGCCTTGATAAATTGATAGAACTTTGAAAAGGGGATTGAGGGGTACAAGGAAAGAGCAGTCATTTCTGTCAGAGAAACAACTTGAGCAATGGTATAGGAAAAGGAACAGTACAACTCATGATCTGGGTGTAAAGAGAAGCCAGTACATCTGGAGTGTAAGGACAGAGTGAGTGAAATGGGAGGGATGGTTGATGAGGCACAGAAGCAGAAGCATAACTCATTGTACAGGGTTGTGAAGATGATTGGATGACATGGATATGAAAGTGTCTTTTAAACTACAAAATGCTCAAAAATTCAAAGGATTTTCACTTCTATGAATTGTTTTAACTTTTTTAAAAAGCAATATTCCTCAATAAATTGATTTTTTTTTACATTAGCATTCTATGCAATCTTCCGTCACGTACAAAATGAGAAATGTAAGTAGAAAATCTGGCCATAAAACTCGGTAATTGCTAAATATGCAAGCTTTAATGTGATATATGTCAATAGGCAATTATGGGGGGGATTCAGATTTGTTGATTTATAGCTCATCTTTCTGAAAGACAAATTTTCAAATAAATCAATTTTCCAGGGATAAAGGCACTTTTCTTTATGTTAGTCAGCTTTCATCACTGTGACCAAAATACCTGATAAAAACAACTTAGATGAGGAAAGGTTTTAGAGATTCTGTCCAGTGTGGTCAGCTCCATTGCTCTGAGTCTGAGGTGAGGCAAAACATCATGGTGGAAAGGCATGGCAGCAGAAAGGCATGGCAGAGGAAGGCTGCCTAACTCATGGCAGCTGGGAGACAACCAGGAATAATGCATGATTCCCAAGGGCAGTGACCTATTTCCTCCAGCCATGCCCACCTGCAAACAGTCACCGCCCAGTAATCTATCCAAATTACTAATCCATGAAATGAATTAATTCACTGATTAAATTATTGCTCTCATGAAATCATTTTACCTATGAACATTGTTCACTGCCACATGAGCTTTTCAAGGGACATCTCATATCCAAACCATAACAATGTGTTTATTTTTGAACATCTACCATTATGGAAGTAATGTACAAACATTATGTCCTCAGTAATACTCACTAATTTTGTGAAGTGGGTACCACTATCTGTTGTGAGCGTCTTATTGACTAGGAATTGGTTGGCGAGTTAACTCATTTCATTATGCTTCACACAAGGTATCACACATCACTTCAAACCTATTCTAAACCTAACCTATTTCTCCTAGTGCTGAACCCAGAGCATGCTTACCACAAAGTGTCTTAGTTGCAAAGCTGTAGTCAGATTCCTCCATGGTTGTGGCAGGGATCACAGGGGAGCCCAGCGTCAGTTGTTCTCTCTGATGTCATCTAATTCTGCTCTGGTTCTGCTACTCCAAAGGCTTTGGAGTTCAGCGCAGTTTATAAGTTCTGGTTGTGGGTTTCCACCTCATGGTTACACCCATCTGGTGGGTCAGATAAGCTGGGCCTAGCCTCGGCTTGCCCATTCAACCACACACATGGCATCCATGGTGTCCAGCATAGGAGCAGATAGATAAGCATGCTCTGGTCAAGCACCAGGCTGGCCTAACACTTACTTCTAACATGCTCACTACACTATCCATGTGCTTCACAGGAGGAAACTAGGGCTCAGACAAGTGTCATCATTTTTCAAGGTCACAAACAGAATGTGGCAAAGGAAGGATTTACACTGATCTACCAGGTTGTAGAGCCAGTGCTTCCTCTCTGATCCCACACTCCCTCCATTACCTCTGCCCAACACGTACCCATCATTACTTTCTAAAGCCACAAGAAGAATACCATGACATCTAGCAGGAAGATGTACAGAATCTGGTGTGATTTGAATTGTGATGGAAGTGAGGTGACTGAGAGATGGGTGTTCCATGATTTCAAACATTTAAAGGAAGAGAATCAATACTTATTCGATGTTAACTTGAAGCACAGAACCATTTAAGATGCCTTCTTATTTTACTTCATTTGACTGTCATTATATCCCCGTTAGGCAGGAATTATTCTGCTCATTTTGTAGATATGACTTAAAACTATGCTAATTGTCCAAAGTAAGTGAGGGATCCAGGTGTGATTCAATCACTCCCCATACTCAGTATATCCATGGAACCTTCTAGGTCCCTCGGACGCACATGAACTGAGCTTCAACGGAGCTCATGTTCCAGTGTGGGGAGTGAGGAAATATGCAAAAAACTTCATTAAATACCACACGGTCAGTTAGAAGGTCATAAGTGCTATGGGGAGAAAAGTAGAGCGGGATAAAAGGAGGAGAGGGAGCAAGAAGAGCTGGCTTGAAAATTTAATTGGAATAGGGTGGTTTTATCACAATTTCCAGACATCTAGAAGTTGATTTGTCAAGGAATAATCTAGCTGTTGCTGACAGGATCACCAAATTTAAGATCTTCCTCACTTTGTAGTTGCATCTAGCAACCTGGAGAACCTTTTTTCAGAGTGCCCTATGTTCATGGGAATACTAAGGGACTAGAGGCCCCACTCTCACCCCTACCTTCATCATTACTATCTACAAAATTATTTTAAAGATTACAAGCAATTCTTTCTTTAATTCAACAAATAGTAATGTGAGAGACCATTTGATGAATTGGAAAAAGGACTTGTCTGTGAATCCTGGGGTCTGATCCCAGGTCTGTCATTAAATAAAATTTGACCTTGAAAAATTTCCCTCCCTCCTTTGGGCTCCGGCTGACATGTCAAGGTGTGGGTATCTAAAGACAATTCTAGTTCTAACACTTTGTGGATACAAAATGCTCCTGAAAATTTTCCAGGATGTCCCAGTTAAAAATTGTTTTGGCAGAGAGATTAGGGCCCAAAGGGAGAAATTTGTCTTTTCACATTTCATGAAAAAATTTCAACATCAAACTCTTCTTTTAAATCCACCTAGAAATATCAGCTGGCACAGGTCACTGCCCTGCCTTCTTTTGGGGGAATGTTAGAAGCAGGTGCTTGGCCACGACTAAGCACAGGACCACCGTTCACTTCCAAGGGTAGCTCAAGGTGTTGGAATGACTCTAAGAGCCCTTATGGCTTGGGACCTGGTTACCTTAGCAATCAGTTCCCTCCCCATGCATGTCAATTAACTGGCAATTAAAACTCTCCACTGCTCTAGCTATTAGTCCCTGAGTCACAGTACCAGAAAACGAGAGGCAAGAGGTTTTCATTCTCTTTTCTTCTTCCTTATTTAAAGTTCTATTTTATTTTTTAAACTTATGTCCTTAGCTCTGGAATCTGTCATATGTAAGATTTCCAGTTTAGGTAGATAGATATAATGATCTTTTATATATTTAGTCTTTTCTGTCATTTGTACATTTGTTATATCATTTATCTATTCAAAAATCCTTTAATTCTTCTAATCATCTATGGAAACAAATCTGAAAATTTCTGCTTATATCTCTCTAAAACATCCATTATATAGTCTTTTACTGCCCAATTCTATTTACCACACATCCTTTAAAATACTATTTGCTTGCTTTTTATACAAAAATCTTTTACTTTGTCCATCAATCAAAATCTATTACTTCAGTAAAACTCTGGTTATAACAATGTCATGATCATGTCAGTTCTTAACTTGAAACCTTTTTTTCCTCTGAATTTTAGATGTAACTTCAACTAGGATGAAGTCATTTCCTACTTACTCATGCTAATTGTCTTTATTAATTTTTATTTCCACAATGGATTAAGACTCCTTCAAGTAGGAACCATGACTTAGAGCTTTCTTTGTGTCCTCAGGCCCTGCCTAGCATAGTGGTATTCATCTTTGAGGCTCATTTTATAGGAAGTTTAGAAATCACTGCTATTATATGCAATATGACAAAATTGGACACTTAGTCATTTTGGACAATAAGCATAGAATCAGGCAATCTTCAAATCTCACAGCAGTAGGGATTTAATGATTAAAACATCAAATTCTTAATTTTATAGACAAAAAAGTCCTGAGAGTTAAAAGGGGGCAGAAACCCATCCAGAGTTAAACTCTAAGTGATTTCAAAGCTTGGATCTAATCTCAAGTCTTCTGACTGACTCAAATTCCATACTCTCTCCCCTTTCCCAGCAGTTTGGAAACATCCCCCCATGATGATACATTTGATAGATGATGTTCCCTGGAAGGAGCTTCCCAAAGGGTGCCCCTGGCAGTTGTGTGCAGTTTCTGAAGAGAGGGAGCAGTGCAGTTGGGCGCTACCTCTGCCACTCAAGGATGATATCATAATGCATGTGAGCGACACTAATATGGGCGTCACCTTGCCTCTTCTCTAATTTTTTTAAAGTTGCAAAAGTCAGAACTTGAAAAATGATTAGTATCACAGTGATCCATCCATCCCACCACTGGGTATATATCCAAAGGAAATGAAATTTGTTTGTCAAAGAGAAAAGCCCTCATGTAGCCAAGACAGAACCAAATGAATTTTCTATCAACAAATAAGTGTATAAATAAAGAAAATATAGACAATAATACAAAGAAAATGCTATTTGTTCTTAAAAAGGAAGACAATTCTGCCATTTGCAACAATAGGGATGAACCTGGAGAACATGATGTTAAGTAAAAGATAGCAAGACAGAGAAAGACAAACATCACAGGATCTCAGTTTACATGTGGAGGCTAAAAAAGTTGAACTCATAGAAACTTTAGTAATATAGTGGTTATCAGACACTGGGCCGGGGTGGGATGGGGTTGAGATGTTTTGTCAGTTCATAAAATTTCAGTTACATAGGAAGAATAAGTTCAGGAGGCCTATTGTACAATATGCTAACTATAGTTATAAACAACAAACAACGTTTTTGAAAATTGCTCAGAGTAGATTTTAAATGTTCTCACTGCACAAAATGATAAGTATGTGAGGTAATGCATATATTAAGAAGCTGTTTTCTCATTCCACAATGTATGCATACTTTCAAGCACCTTGTTGTACAGGATAAAAACACAGGATTTTTGTTTTCCAATTTAAATAAAAATATAAAATGTATAAAATAAAGAATAAAAACTCATTAAGTAGGAGCAGCTTGTAAACATTTTTCTCTGTATGTGTTGCTGTGTCTGAAACTGGTGTCTTTTGACCACCATTTGATCATATATCAATGAGCACACATCATTAAAATTCCACTTTGTGTTTTCAAACAGGTAGGATGTTGAAAAGCTTAAGGGTCAGGTCATGCCTGGTGCTTACAGGGATGTAGACATTTCAAACCATAGAGCAACCCAGAAAGATGGCATTGCAGGAACATGGGAGTTGGGTGAGGGGGGGCCTGACTGGAGGGAAAGCGGAGTTTTGGAGTCAGATTGCAGGACTGTGGTGGAGGATCCAGTTGCAGGATGATTTTAGTGGTAGTTGAGAAATAGACTCTGAAGGTGGATGGAAGGGAAAGTCCAGAGAAGTTTACGATCATGTTGCAGAGAAAAGTAGTTTAGGGATGGAAATGAGAAATCGCATGTGAGTGGAAATGGTTAGGGGAAAAAAAAAGTCATTGTGGATTGAAAATTGTCAAAGTAGTGGATTGAAAGTCTGAGTGTGAGAGAGGAAAGAACACTGGAGGGAGGGAAGGAGAGTGGAAAAAAGGGAAGGGGACTTATTTAGAGGTAAAAATGAATCGGTTTCGGTGTTATGCACTGTTATGCACCTTCTCTCATGGAAGAGATGGAAGGAGGTCCTGCAGGTGGTGGGAGCAGAAAGGGCAGGGAGGGCTCTTCAGGGATTCTCATGGGTTGCTCAGGTTGGGTGTTGTGGCTTTGTGTGTGTGTGTGTGTGTGTGTGTGTGTGTGTGTGAGAGAGAGAGAGAGAGAGAGAGAGAGAGAGACGTACTCCTTGTGGCTCCTCTCTCTCTGGTGGATGGCTATAGTTTTTTCCTACTATGAAACTGATAACATAATCACACCTGTAATGAAACTTCAAAAGCGGGTTATAAATCACTTAGCAAATCATTGAGTGTCTCAGTAGTAAAACATATCTGAAGTACTTCAATGTGCCTCGGTTTCATCATCTGTAAAAGGCAATAGAATGTTTATTATAGTGTTAAATATGATTATATTATTAGGAATAATAATAGTACTTATATAAGAGGATTGTCAAGAGTAAGTAGGTTAGTATTTGCAGAACAGTACTTGATACTTCTTGCTATATAAATGTCGTTGAATAAATAAAAACAAGGCAATAGCAGACTCAGAGGTTGTCAGCATCGGAAGAGAATATAGGGACCCAGGGGCCAGAACACCCTTTTTTTCTTTTTGGTGCCTCATGCCCATCTGTGGGTGTGTGAGCTGTGTATGGCCATGTTCTGTTCCACTGGCTCCAGACAAACTGGAAGCCAACGCACAGTGAACCTGCTCCACCCAAGTCTCCGCACGGACTTGTGTTCACATCTCCTGGGTCAATATGGAGGCGTGGAATTGTTGTGGTAAGTATATGTTTAACTTTCCAAAACAAACTGAAACTTTTCCAAAGTGATTACACCATTCCATGTGTAGGACAGCAAGACACCAGGATTCCAGTTCTGCATCTTTGACAATACCTGGTGGTGTTAGTATTTTACATGTTAGTCATTCATGTGGTTATGTAATAGTATCGTATTGTGTTTTTAATTTTCGTTTTCCACATGACTAATGGTGCTGAAAATCTTTTCATGTTTTTTAGCCTTTTGTGTATCTTTTGTGAAGTGTCTATTTGAATATGACACCTCTTTTTAAGGTTATTTTTCTTATTATTCTTGAGTTGTAGATTTTTTTTTTTTTTTGATACTGGGGATTGAACCCAAGGGGAATTAACCACTGAGCCACACCCCCAGCCCTTTTTTGTATTTTATTTAGAGACAGGGTCAAATTGAGTTGCTCAGGTCCTCAATAAGTTGCTGAGGCTGACTTTGAACTTGCAATCCTTCTGCCCCAGCCTCCCGAGCCTCTGGAGTTATATCATGTGGATACCAAACTTTTTTCAGAATGATATTAAAAAGAAAATACAGGCTGGGGAGGTAGCTCACTGCTAGGAGTTCTTGCCTAGTATGAGTAAGGCCCTGGGTTTAATACTCAGCATGACAAAAGAAAAAAAAAGTATGTCTATC
Organism: Glaucomys volans; assembly: GCA_020662805.1. Classification (NCBI taxonomy): domain Eukaryota; kingdom Metazoa; phylum Chordata; class Mammalia; order Rodentia; family Sciuridae; genus Glaucomys; species Glaucomys volans. The sequence goes on along the minus strand of JAJEJO010005377.1, from coordinate 14,406 downwards.
TCCTGCTGTATCCAAGCTGTGCTGTTCTTTGCTTCAGAACCTTTGCACTTTCTTTGTTGACTGGAGTGCTGGTCTCGCAGATACACCCAGTTAGTTTCCAGACCTCCTTTAGTCACTGTTTCAAATGGCCTTTTCTGGTGCAATCTTTCTTAATTAGTCTATTTAGAACAGCAGTGCTCACAACCTGCATTCCCTGATTTTTTTCTATTTTTCTCTATTTATCCATCATATGGCTCTTTTATTTGCTTATCTTTTAATGCAAATAGAAGTATTGTATTGGTAAAGATAAGCCCTAAGCATAAAGAAAATGGAAAATATTTTACAGTCTGTTGAGCCTCTCTTGGAGGTTTATGGAGAAAGGACCCAGCACATTCCTGAGCCTGCTGGAGATGAAGGAAGAGGTGGGCTTCATCCATGCCCACCCACCACAGCACTGTGGATTCTTGGATCTAGATAAGTTACTGCTATGAGGGTATGGAACAAACCTGGTGCTGCCTGCCCTGAAAGAGTTGTGGAATATCAAGCAGTGGGAATGTATGTGGAGCTCACTTTGGTCATACTTTCCTCTGCACAGGAGGAAACTGAGGATGTTTTGTGCAAACTACAACACAGGAAAAGGACAAAACCCCAGCTTCCAACCCTGGCCCAGTCTGTGGATTTAAAACATTCCTTTTAAGAAATACAACTGGTTTCCAGAGAAGGGAAATCATTCACCTCCCATCTTCACAGTTGACCAAATTGGTGGGAGAGGAAGTAGAAAAAATCTTTCAATTTTCAATCAAGTGTCCTTTGTATCAAACAACACACGATTGGCAGCAATATAATATAGATTTGGCCAAATCAAAACTTGAATATTTAACTAGATTCTCAGTCTTGAAAGATTTCAGTCCTTGAAAACAGGACTGTTTTGAATGATGGAGGAATGTTTTAGGTATAGCATTTTTTTTTCCTCGCCTCTTTCCAACCTTGTGTATGAAATCTACAGCCCAATGTCTCATACAAACTAACTTGCAATGATGCTTATTTTTCGGCAGTTGCTCATTAGGCCAAGACTCAATGGCACAGCTTGGCCGCTAGGACAGAGGCAGAGGCGCTGCCAGATCTTTCTCCTTTTCCTTCACAGGGTGTTGGCAGATAAGCAGTTTTGGGAAATGCCTGACATGGCAGGAAGGGCTAGTAGGCAATAGGTTGTTGCCTACACATTGGTCACTGTCTCGTTTAACAGTAAATAATTATTTCAGTATCAATTAAGAGTAATCAGTTTTGCAGAATTTTTCAATTTGTGTTGCCCCCCGCCTCCCTTTAAAGTTTTGAGATGTTTATTTCCTGTCTGCACTATTTTTGTTCATTTGGCTCCTGTTGGGGATTTTCATGTACTTTTCCTGTTTATTTTTCTTCCTGTTTCTCTGAATAGGCATTTAAAGATAAATATGAACAATTCTAAAGCACTTTGTAATGATGTTTACAAAATTATTATTAAATCTTTAAAGGCTTTTGACCTTGCCAATCTCTTATCACAGAGGGTTTGGGAGGCACATGACAAGAAACTGAAAGGGACTGTAAGGCTTCAAGGTTGCCAAAAAATCACCTTGTTCCTGCCTTCTGGGAACCCTTTTTTGTTGTTATTTTCTTTGTAAGAAGCATTTTTTTTTCTTGATTCTGTCATTTCATCCTTTGCCATTCATCTTATCCTGTTTCCACTTACTAGCTTTGTGATCTTATGCAAAGTTTCTTGCCTTCTCTGAGCCTCAGCTTTCTGTTGTGCATGTAGGAATTATTCTAAGGTGAAGAAACTAGGAGGAAAGGGGAACTAAAGAAAGGCAAAGCCCAGGGAAAGGCAGAGAAGTTACCAGCATTGGCGGTCACCCCAGGAGAATATTGATGACGGCCAAGTCACTGCAATCACATTCACCTGGAACAGAAACTGGCTCTTCCTCTCACCACATCTCAGGACAGCTACTTAACTTAGGACTATCCCTAGACAAAACCTCTATTATTTTCCTGTGCTGGAGACCACAACCAGGGCCTTGTGTATGCCCTGGCGTATACCACTGAGCTGACCCTCTGTCCTCCAGTCATGACTCTTGATTTCAAAGGAAAGTCTTTCTGCATCCCCACCTCTGAGCTCCTTAACCTTCATTATTTGTGCTCTTCCTCTGCTCCAAGCTATTTTTTTCTTGTTATATTTTGGTCATTATCCATAACTGTCATCTTTCTGTCCCATCAGTTTCCAGCATTTTGCTCTCTAACCATGTAGATTTATAGCTCACTCCTTCTTATACCCCATCTCTAACAACTTTTCAATTCCACTGAGATTTTTGGCTCTTCTGCCGCCCCTCATGTCCTTTTCCCCCACCTTACTGAACTTCATTTCCACAACCGTTTTTATAGTCACCCCTTTTCCAACAGCTTCCACTCCATTCCCCACCCTTTCTTGATACAGTTCATCTGAGAAGCCCCCAAACCTGGTTGAACCCAGCAGTCACTTACTTAGTGGCTACACACACTCAGCTAAATGTAGCTAGACAATAACAACCTAGTGTGCTGTTGGGGTCACTGAAGTTCATCACAGACTTCAACAGGGCCTGTCATGCCACCTGGAAACACCAGGAAGTTTCCCTTGTCTATCTAATGTCCAATTTGCTTTTGTTTCAAAGTCTCTCCTGTGTCTTCAGACCTCCATTATCTCTTTCAGCTGATGACCTCAGTTCTTAATTCACATGGAAATGGGACATGAACTTGGAAAAAGAAGGATCTTCCATGTTTCCACTTCTATGTCTAGCACTTCACTTTTCTGTACTCATGCCACAGTTTCCTTCAGGTATTATGGTGAGCATTTCTTTCCCTTTCACAGGTCAATGTTCAGTCAAACGCACTGGATCCCATCATTTCTCACCTACATAGGGATTTCATCCAGTACTTTCCCCCTCTTTTTGATGTACCAGCAGTTTTTATTTCTCCATTGGATCATTCAGATAAACATACAAAGATGACTCAATACTCTGATTTCTCCACCAGCATTTACTCTGCCATTTCTGTTCCCTTTACCAGCAAAAATTTCCAAGTTTTCTCTACTAGTTGTCTCTGATTTCTGCCTCCCCATCTTCTCTTTGGATCTTACTGTTTGGGTTTCTCTCCCTCTGCCTCACCGAAAACAAAACAGAACTCCAATAACTTAGAAAAACATTTTGGGTTGCTAAATCCAGTGGTCTTATCTGGATTGAAGTATCTGGAACTCTTGATCCACTTAATGATTCCTTCCTTCCTAAATGTCTTCTTCACTTGGCTTCTGGAATGTCATTCTCTCTGGGCTCCCTGCCCTCCTCACCAGGAAGTCCTGTTTAATATCCCTGCAGTTACTCCTCATCTCCTAAATTCTGTGTGATGGACGGTGTCTGGACCCTGCCTGCATGGCTTCCACTGACATTCACTCCCATGGTGAGCTCCTTCAGTTTCAAAGCTCTAAGTGCTGTCTCTGCACTGACAATTCCAAAACATACATCTTCATAGGGACCCTCAACTGAACTTCATATTCCCAGAGCCAGCTTTAATACATTAGGCCTATTCATTCATTTATTCATCAACTATATATGGAGCCAACTGCTCACTCAGTGTGCACTTGGATGTCCAAGGAGCATGTCAGTCTAACGTGCCCCAAACTGGGCTCCTCGCTCCCTTTGCCACTCTAACCTCTTCTCCTCCAGTCCTCGCAGTGGGAGCACACAGCCCCTCTCTTTCCTGTTTCTCAGTTTGAAACTCATCATGGAATCTCCTCTTTTTCTTCTTTCGTATATCCAGCTGATACAATCCTGTCATTTTAACCTTCAACACAGATCCAAAAATTGAGCCCCTGTTGGCACCACCCTGTTTTAAACCACTATCACCCCTTTTCATACCATCATGGTAGACCCCTAACTGTTCTCTCAGATTGCGCACTTACACACCCACAGACAAGTTTGAGATAACGTGACTTCTTTTTTTTGGCCTTGGAATGGCTTCCCATCTCACTTGGAGTAAGAGTCAGAGTCCTTACAATGGCTTTGAAAGCCACTCCCTGACCTGTCTCCCCTGCCTCTCAGAGAGCATCTCTTGGCCTTCTCGTCACTCTGCTATGGCCATTTTAGCCCCTTTTCTGTGTCTTGAACATACACAGCACATTCTAGCCTCAGGGTCTTTGCACTTTTTATTTTTATCCTTGGAATGCTTTTACCTCCTGGCTCATTCCCTCAGTTCCTTCATATGTCATGTTAAAGACCCTCTTTTCATAAGCTCTTCTCTGTCAATGCCATGTAACATGATGTGTGTGAGGACACGTGCCCCCCCTCCCCACCCTTGTCCTTAACTTTGCTTTGTTTTTTCCTTGGTGAGTTATTGCTATCTGACACATAATATATTTCCTTGTTTATTATTTTTTTTTCAATTTTATTTTCTATTTTTCCCCTTGCTATCATCCTATTGTCTAAAGCAGGGCCTATAATGCAGCAGTGTTTGATATATAGTTGATGAATAAATGAATGAATAGACCTAATAAAGTAATTCAGTGTGTGTAATGGAATGAGTGTTGTATCTGAGCATTTCCAAGCTTTTCCTGGAACCTTCCCCCCCACATCTCTGGGAGTGACTCTGGAAGCAGTCATGCACAGCATAATTCTGACCCCCTGGCTACAGTTGATGGGCCAGGGATGGGTACTCAGGGCCAATTGTTTCTTCCAGGGGAGTTTGGTACTGGTACTAAGGGAAACCAGCCTTTAACTCACACTCTAACGTATCTCTCCACAGCTGTTGCAGGTCCTGTTTTCAGCCAAGAGGACAGATGCAGAAGTATCTATCAAAAAGGGAGAATGAAATGATGATTAGAGAAAAGCAGAGGGGACAGATGGTGAGAGAAGCTCTGTAGCACTCTATTCCCCATCACCAGTTGTTCCTCAGATCCAAACAGATCCCTGCTCCTCCTGTTACATTATAGAAAGCACCGGTACCATGTCTGCCATGTTGTAGGTGATTAATAAATGCTAAGTGAATCCGAACCTGGAGCAGATACTATCTGTTCATTCTCTAAATCTTCATAAGAAATCAAACCAGCTATGTTGCAAAAGTAAGTATGTTTTGATGAACATTTGGCATCTGACCTCAATTGACAGAGAAGGGACTCTATTATCTGCTGGAAAGGCAGCATGATAGAGTGGAAAGAAAGTTGGACTGAAAGCAGAAACCCCAGTTCTGGTCCAGCTGTCAACTTTGTTGGTTATGATCCCTCTCAAAACCCCAGTTTTCTGAAAGTGCTGAATTCGGTGCCCTGAGATTTATTTTCCAGGTCCCTCTTTGAGAAGCACTTAATGGAGGCAAGTTTTTTCCCCCTATGGATAAATAATTCAGGTGTTTTAAACATTCATCATTTTTGTGGCTGTAACAGCTGAACCCCTTCATCTGTGGGGGATGTTCCACTTCTAAGTCTTTGTGGGCGACAGAACTTGTCTCCTATCAGAGGTGTTGAAAACCCTGAATACTATTTTTCTTGTGCCTGGAACTAGTTATTTGATAGCAGCCACGGCCATCAGAGCCAGCCACCAAGGCTGTACTGGGAGGTTTCTACTCAAAACACAGACAGCCAAGAGCCTCTCCCAGAGGCAGGTGGCAGCAGCTGCTGCAGCTTTGTCTTGCAGCTGTGATCTCCCGGGTCAAGGCTGAAGGCTGCGGTGATGCCAGCCTGGCATCCAGTGTTGGGGGAGGGAGCAAGCTGGTCCTCAGCCACATGACCCCTTTTGTTTTTGCAGGCTGTCTTGTGATTCTGAGCTTCCATTAACCTTTCCATGAGTTCTGCAAATAAGAAATGTGATTGAAGCTGGGTGCAGTGGTACATGCCTATAATCCCAGCAGCTCAGGAGGCTGAGGCAGGAGGATCGAGAGTTCAAAGTCAGCCTCAATAATTTAGCCAGGCCCTAAACAACACAGTAAGACCCTGTCTCTAAATAAAATACAAAAAAAGGGACTGGAGATGTGTCAGTGGTTGAGTGTCCCTGGGTTCAATCCCTGGTACCAAAAAAAAAAAAAAAAAAAAAAAAAAAAAAGAACTGTGATTGAAAAAGTAGGTCAAATGAGGGCAGGAGAATCCTAAAACAAATTCCTCGCTGGAGTCAATGTGGAGCCTCAGCAGATGTGGTGATAAGGCTTCCTAATTCTGACTTTGTCACTTCGCAGGAAGAATGAAGGAGTTTCACAGGAATAACAGAACTGGAGAAGATCTGAAAGAAAATAAAATTCAAATCTCTCAGTTTTTGGCAGGCCAAACCCAGTTTTCAGGGGAAAGAACTTGTAGAGCATCGCACAGACAGGTGCAGTGGTAGAATTGGAATTTGTGTCTTTTTGGTACCATTTCTAAGGTTTTTCTTCCTATTTACACTGTTTCTAGTTAGAGTCGGTTTGCCCATTATTTTGTTTTGTTTCCATTTGAGTGACTTTTTTGCATCCTTGAATCCAGGTTCTGATTTACCTCTTACCCCATTCTTCATATTCCTTTTCCCCAAAATGGAATTTACCCACGTAAGACATTTAACCTTCAGGTTTCACCAAAAAGCTGATTTCTTCCAGCGAGCATCAAGGTTACAGGGAGGGAAGAAGTCCCATGTCTTCAGCAACCCTGAGGGTTCCTCCTCCCACAGGGTTCTGCTAGTTTGGCCTCAATACCAACGGCAATACCAATGGCAGAGGAGAGGATCTGCAAACTGTGGCTCTTTAAGGGAAACGTGAAGCCACCAGAATTCTTTAAATGAGCCTAGCCTCATGCTCCTCAGCCATTCCCTCAGAAATGTTCAACCCTGTCTCTGCTCTTTGACTTCTTTGGGAAAAGGAAAGAACACCCTTAGAAAGTGGCATTATTTCCTGTGAAGCCAAGAGGGGAAAGACCTCTGCATCAGACTGGGCAGGTCCAGGAGGGCAAAGTAGGAGTTCTTTCACTCTTAGGCTCCTCCTTTGCTCTAGGAAGCTACTTTGGATCCTCCCAGCCCCTCTTGCACTGCATTCATTACCCAATCAGGATTTAACTCTGACCTGCAGTATAGTATTTTTTAATAGTAGAAAAAGCAATGCCTTTATTTTTGAATGGGTAGTTTTGGGAGTTATTTTTCTTTGAGACTTCCATGCAATAGGTACTATAGGAATTATATTTCTTTAAATATCTATTCATTTCTTTATCAAAGAGATTTATGTGCTAATTATCTGATTATCTATTACTACTGCTCTTCTTTTTCTCCCCACTCCCTTATCATCACCTTCCTCCTCCTCCTCCTCCTCCTCCTCCTCCTCCTCCTCCTCCTCCTCCTCCTCCTACTCCTCCTCCTCCTCCTCCTCCTTTTCCTTCCCCTTGTTCTCTATTTGAGGTACTGGGGTTTGATCCCAGGGTCATTCTATCACAGAGCTACAATCTCCAGCCTTCTTTTATTTTTTATTTTGGACACAGTTTTGCTAAATTGCAGAGACTGGCCTTGAACTTGTGATCCTCTTGCCTCAGTCTCCTGAATAGCTGGGATTACAGCATGCACCACTGCACACGGTTGCCATATACTCTTCTTGGCACTGAGAGAAAAAAACTGATAAGGTTCCTGTCCTCAAAAAGTCTACAGGCTGGTAATTTTTTTCATAGATAATTTACCACAATTAAAAATACTTGATCCAATATTCGTATACCCCAAAAAAGTATGCTGTAGCAACACAGTAAGCAAGCAAACAAATAAAAATGATAATTATAGGTTGAAATTGTTATGGAAGAAGGAAATCAGGGTTCATAAATATAGTGCCTGGGGGTGGGATGAGGTGAGGAGTAACTTCACTACAGGGTCCAGGAAGGCTTCTCTGAGGTGACCTAAGAGAGATGTCCGTCATAGTAATGTGAAGGGTAAATTGTTCCCTGCAGAGAATGCTGTATGTTCAAGGGTGCTGAGTCAAGAAAGAACTTCATGCATTAGAGAAATGAAGAGGCGAGTGTGTCTGGAGCATAGGGAATGAGGTCCTGAAGAAAATGAGACCCAAAGATGTCAGAGGATTTGCCCTGTACACACCTAGGTATGCAGTCTTTCTATTTATTGTTTGAAGGGTAGTATTGACCTTATTGTCTAGATAGATGCAAAGTTTCTTGAAGCAGGCACCATAGTTCATTTTTCCCTTCCTTCCTTCCTTCCTTCCATCCTTCCTTCCTTCCTTCCTTCCTTCCTTCCTTCCTTCCTTCGAGCAGTGACTGGTGTGGTCTTTGGTTAATACAGTCAGATATTTGGCTGATTTAATTGGGGATTTGAATCTCAAAGTCATTGAACTTGGGGTGAATTCAGGGAAGTTAAATGATTCCCACTCCTCAAAACCAACTTATAAATTAAGCATCCATTTACTTGCCAGGAGCACGAATTAATCAGGAAATTTTTCAATCTTGGGCAGCCTTTGTAGCTGTCCTGGGTGGGCTGGGTCAGCAACTTCAGATCTTATTCTCAGGTTAGTACTGATGTCAACTCATGCATTCAGGCAACTGGAAAAGTACATCAGAGTTTACTTCACATTCTACAGGGAAATTCCAAGGAATAATTTTTCTATTATTAAAGGGTTTTAAAAATTATTAAAACTAAGTCTGGAGTACCTCTTGGGAATTATATTTCTAGGTAGCATTCACTTAAATGTTACAGATCCAAGCAGGTGAACTAAGGACAAGAGAAACAAGCTGTTGAGCGAGCAAAGCAAAATTGAAATGATTCAAGTTCTATTCTGTGTTACACAGACTTTACACATGACATTTCTGATACTTGGCTGAGATGTTCTATGAATTAGCAGCTCTTTCTAGTATATTTGTATTTATGTATTTTTACATACATAAGTATATGCATATGAACTTAGAACAGTAATAACTTTATTGACATCAAATAATATATGTCAAACTGCACAGATGTAACGTAGAAAATTTGCTAAGTTTGGACATATGGTTACACCTGTAAACTGTCATCACAAAAACATTACTCACCACTGCCCAGATTTTCTTCATGCCCTTTTGGAATCTATCCCTGTGCTTTTCCCACTCCCCACCCCACTCACAGGGAATTCCATCTATTGCCTGTGTGCAGATTAGGCTCCATTTTCTAGAATTCTGTAAAAATGGAATTATATGATGTGTACTCTTCATGGTCTGGCTTATTTCCCTGCACATTTTATCATATTTATTTTGAATTTCATACACGCTGTATCAACAGTTTTGTCTTTTTATTTCATTGTGTGGATAACCTGGTTTTGGTTGATTAAAAATGAATGAACCTTTATATAAATATATATATATATATACATATTTATTTAACAAATATATTTATCTAACAAATAAATAAATATATTTATTTAACAAATATATATTTGCTATGAGCCTTTATATAAATCTTCATATGGACATATGCTTTCATTTATTCAGGGTGAATCCTTAGGAGGGGAATGGCTGGCTGACAGGGCAGGAACTGGGTCTTATGGTGTGGATTCCTCATTTTAAGGAACCACCAAGCTTTTTTCCCAAAGCTGTTATGGCGTTTTACACCCCTTTAGCAGGACATGCAAGTTCAAGTTACTCCATATCCTTGCCAATATTTAGCATGTTCAGTCTTTTTAATATTAGCCATTTTCATAGGTGCTTAGTGGTATTGTTGTGCTTTTAATTTCCATTTTCCTAATGACTAATGATGTGGAGCATTTTTTCCTGTGCTTATTTGCCAGCATATACCTTTTTTTGTGAATGTCTGTTTAAATAATTTGTCATTTAGAAATTAGGTATTTGTTTCATAATTTTTAAATTTTGAGAGTTCTTTATATATTCTGAATACAAATCAGGTAATAGATGTGTTATTTTCAAACCTTGATATCAGTTTGTAGTTTGTCTCTTTATTCTCTGGACAGTATCTTTTGAAGACTATGATTTAATTTTGAGGAAGTCTACAGTATAAAATATTTTCTTTTCCAGATTTTGCTTCTAATGCAATATCAAGAAATCTTCACCTAAATTTGAAGCAACAAGTTTTCCTTCTATGCTTTCTTCTGGAAGAGTTATAATTTAAGATTTTACATTTAGGCCTATAATCCATTTTGAGGGAATTTTTAAAATAAAGTTTTTGTTTGTTTGTTTGTTTGTTTGTTTTGGTGTGTGGATGTCCAATTTTTCTGTGCCATTGACTGGAGAGGCTCTCCTTTCTTCTCTGAATTACCTTTCCTCCTATGTCAAAAATCAATTGACCACAAATGTGCCTATTTCTGGACTCTATATTCTGCTATGTTGTTCTATTGATTTCTCATGCTGCTACCACCCTGTCTTGATTACTGACAATGTAACAAAATACATTTTGAAGTCAGGTCGTGAAGAACAATTTTGTGTTCTTCAAAGTCATGGGCTTTCTAGTCCTTTGCATTCCCAAGAGAGTCATCTTTTTAATATAAAAAGTAAAATAAAATTAAAATCCTGCTGTTATATTGATGAAATGACATGTCATTTATAAATCAATTTAGAGATAACATCTTAATGTTATTCTGATTTCCAATTTATGAACACAATAAGACTTCATTTACTTATGTCTTCTTTCATTTCTCACAGCAATATTTTATACTTTTCAGGGTATAAATTTTGAATAACTTTTATCATACTTATTCCTAATTATTTAATGAATGACAATGTTATTGGAGTCCTATTATTTATATCTATCATATTGAAATGCAACTTACTTTTATCTGATGATCATGTAGATTGAAACTTTCCAAAGCCATGTATTCTTTGTTATAGATATCCTCTATCAAGTAAAAGAAAATCCTTTCCAAATTTTTGTTCAGATTTTTTTATCAGGATTGGATCTTATTGTGTTTTGGTGACTTATTGAGACTATTATTATTATTATTATTATTATTATTACTTGTTTTTTATTTTTACAGACTGTGTTTTGATTCATTGTACACAAATGGGATACAACTTTTCATTTCTATGGTTGTACATGATGTAGGTTCATACCATTTGTGTAATTATACATGCACATAGGGTAATAATGTCTGTCTCATTCCACTAACTTTCATACCGCTGCCCCCTCCTCCCTCTCATTTCCCTCTATGTAATCTAAAGTTCCTCCATTCTTCTCTTACCCCCAACCCTCCCCCCCAATTATGTATCATCATTCACTTATCAGAAAAACATTTGGCCTTTGTTTTTGTGGGATTGACTTATTTCACTTAGTATGATATTTTCCAACTCCATCCATTTACCTGTAAATGCCATAATTCTATTCTTCTTTATGACTGAATAATATTCCATTGTGTATATACCACAGTTTATTTACCCATTCATCTGTTGAAGAGCATCTAGGTTGGTTCCACAATCTAGTAATTGTGAATTGAGCTGCTCTAAACATTGATGTGGCTGCATTACTGCAGTATACTAATTTTAAGTCTTTGGGTATTAACCGAGGAGTGGGATAACTGGGTCAAAAGGTGGGTCCATTCCAAGTTTTCTGAGGAATCCCCATACTGCTTTCCAGAGTGGTTGTACCAATTTGCAACCCCACCAGCAATGTATGAGTGTACCTTTTCCCCCACATCCATGCCAACACCTATTATTGTTTGTTTTCTTGATAATATCTATTCTAATTGGAGTAAGATGAAATCTTAGAGTTGTTTTAATTTGCATTTCTCTAATTACTAGAGATGTTGAACACTTTTTCATATATTTATTAATTGCCTGTATATCTTCTTCTGTAAAGTATCTGTCCACTTCCTTGGCCCATTTATTGATTGGGTTCTTTGTATTTTTGGTATAAAGTTTTGTAAGTTCTTTATAAATTTTGTAGATTAGTGCTCTATCTGAAGTGTGTGTGGAAAAGACTTTCTCCCACTCTGTAGGCTCTCTTTTCACATTATTGATTGTGTCCTCTGCTGAGAAAAAGCTTTTTAGTTTGAATCCATCCCATTTATTGATTTTTGCTTTGATTTCTTGTGCTTTGGGGGTCTTTTTAAGGAAGTCTGGTCCTAAGCCAACATGATGAAGATCAGGCCTACTTTGTCTTCTATTTGATGCAGGATCTCTGGCCTAATTCCTAAGTCCTTGATCCATTTTGAGTTGAGTTTTGTGCAGGGTGAGAGATAGAGGTTTAATTTCATTTTACTACATATGGATTTCCAGTTTTCCCAGCACCATTTGTTGAACAGGCTATCTTTTCTCTATTGTATGTTTTCGGCTTCTTTGTCTAGTATGAGGTAACTGTATTTATGTGGGTTTGTCTCTGTGTCTTCTATTCTGTACCATTGGTCTACCAACCTATTTTGGTACCAATACCATGCTGTTTTTGTTACTATTGCTCTGTAGTATAGTTTAAGATCTGATACTATGATACCTCCTGCTTCACTTTTTCTGCTCATGATTGTTTTGACTATTCGAGATCTCTTATTCTTCCAGATGAATTTCATGATTGCTTTCTCTACTTCTATGAGGAACATCATTAGGATTTTAATTGGAATTGCATTGAATCTGTATAGCACCTTTGGTAGAATGACCATTTTGACAATATTAATTCTGTGTATTCAAGAACATGGGAGATCTTTCCATCTTCTAAGGTTTTCTTTAATTTCTTTCTTTAGTATTCTGTGGTTTTCATTGTAGAGGTCTTTCACCTCTTTTGTTAGATTGATTCCTAAGTATTTCATTTTTTTGAGGCTATTGTGAATGGAGTGGTTTCCCTAATTTCTCTTTCAGAGGACTCATCACTTATGAATAGAAATACATTAGATTTATGCGTATTGATTTAATATCCTGCTACTTTGCTGAATTCATTTATTAGTTCTAGAAGTTGTCTTGTGGAGTTCTTTGGATCCTCTAAATATGGTATCATGTCATCAACAAATAGTGATAGCTTGAATTCTTCTTTTCCTATTCATATCCCTTTAATTTCTTTGATCTATCTAATTGCTCTGGCTAGTGTTTTCAGGGCGATGTTGAATAGAAGTGGTGAAAGAGGGCATCCCTGCCTTGCTCCAGTTTTTAGGGGGAATACTTTTAATTTTTCTCCCTCTAGAATGATGTTGGCCATGGGCTTAGCATAGATAGCCTTTACAATGTTGAGGTATGTTCCTATTATTCCTATTTTTTTCTAGTGTTTTGAGCATGAAGGGGTGCTGTATTTTGTCAAATGCTTTTTCTGCATCAATTGAAATAATTGTATGATTCTTAATGTTAAGTCTATTGATGTGATAAATTATGCTTATTGATTTCCGGATGTTGAACCAACCTTGTATCCCTGGGATGAAACCCACTTGATCATGGTGTGCTATCTTTTTAATATGTTTTTGTATGCAATTTGCCAGAATTTTGTTAAGGATTTTTGCATCTATGTTCATCAGAGATACTGGTCTAAAGTTTTCTTTCCTTGATGCGTCTTTGGTTTTGGTATCAGAGTGATACTAGATTCATAGAATGAGTTTGGAAGAGTTCACTCCTTTTCTATTACATGGAATGCTTTGAGGGGTATTGGTATTTACTCTTCTTTAAAGGTCTTGAAGAATTCGACAGAGTCCATCTGGTCCTGGACTTTTCTTGGTTGGTAGCCTTTTGATGGCTTCTTCTATTTCAGTGCTTGAAATTGATCTGTTTAAATTGTGTATGTCTTCCTGATTCAGTTTGGGAGAATCATATGTCTCTAAAAATTTGTCAATGTCTTTGATATTTTCTATTTTGTTGGAGTATAGATTTTCAAAGTAGTTTACAATTATGTTATGTATTTCAATGGTGTCTGTCCTGATCTTTCCTTTTCATCACGAATTCTAGTAATTTGAGTTTTCTCTCTCCTTCTCTTCATTAGCGTGCCTTAGGGTTTATCAATTTTGTTTCCTTTTTCAAAGAACCAACTTTTTATTTTGTCAATTTTTTGAATTGTTTCTCTTGTTTCAATTTCATTGATTTCAGCTCTGATTTTAATTATTTCCTGTCTTTTACTACTTTTGGTGTTGATTTCTTCTTCTTTCTCTAGGGCTTTGAGATATAGTGTTAGGTCATTTAGTTGTTGACTTTTCATTCTTTTAATGAATGAGCTCAATGCAATGAACTTTCCTCTTAGTACTGCTTTCAGAGCATCCCAGAGATTTTGATATATTGTATCATTGTTCTCCTTAACCTTGAAGAACTTTTTTATTTCCTCCCTGATGTCTTCTGTTATTATTGCATCATTCAATAGCATATTATTTATTCTCCAGGTGTTGGAGTAGTTTTTGTTTTTATTTTATCACGATTTCTAATATCATTGCATTATGTTCTGATGGAATACAAGGTAGTATCTCTATTTTTTTTGTATTTATTAATGGCTTCTTTGTGGCATAGCATATGGTCTATTTTGGGGAAGGAACCATGAGCTGCTGAAAAGACAGTGTAGT
>JAJEJO010005376.1:250672-303126 GCA_020662805.1 Glaucomys volans | reverse complement strand
TGGGGAGGCGGGGGGGGGCGGCGGCGGCGGTGGCGGCGGCAGCGCCGCGAAGGGGAAGGCCGCGGTCAGGGCCCCCATCGAGCCCGGGGGCGGCGGCGGCCCGGGCGCCAGCAGCCCCGCCCCAGGCGCGGGCGGAGGCCCCGGATCGAAGCCCCCTTTGGGCCCGGGAAGCGGGGGGAGGCCGGCGGGCCCCAGCTTACCCAGCGGCGTGGCGTTCGCTCCGGTCGCCATGGCGCCCCCGGGGACCGGCACCGGCGGCGGCTCTTCCTCGGCGGCGGCTTCTCCTTCGCGAACCTTCCGGGGGGAGGGGACCCGACTACGCTGCCGAGGAGCGCGCGGAGCCCGTCCTCTCACGCGGCGGGCGGCGGCGGCGCGAGACGCACAAAGAGGGAGGAGAGCGGGTGCCGCGGGGGCGGGCTGGGGGCCGCGGGGCCGCGGCCTGGATTGGGCCGGGCGGAGGCAAGGGGTCGAAGTCGGCAGCCTCCGATTGGCGGAGCGCTAGTCCTTCTTGATGCGCGCTGCGATTGGCCGAACCGTTAGGCCAGGCGAGGAAATGGCGGCGAACCCCGGTGGGCTGGGAGGTGTCGCAGCGCGCACTTCATTTGTTACTGCGCGGACTGAGCTCGCAGGCCAGAAAAGAGGGGATAGGACGGAGCGAACTCTATGACGTAGGGCAGAGAACTCTCTCATTGGCTGCAGGTGATGGAGTCAATCAACTTCGTTTGCCTCGTAGTGTCGTGTGATTGGCTAACTCTACTTCCAGCCTCTCTCTCTCTTTCCCTCCCTCGCTCTACTCTCCTCCCCCAGGGAGCAGTTACGCTGGGATTAAACAAGAAATCGCGGCGGAACGAGAGTTGCAGCGGGGGAGGGGTGGGGCATGGATTGCGCATGCGTACATCAGGGCAAAGCGCCCCCTCCGCTCCTCCCTCCACAGGTCCGGAGCGGAAGCCCTAAGTGACGTCAGTCCCTGTTCCTGTGGTAACCGGGAATCGTGGGGCCCGAGCGGGGGAGGGGCAGGCTCGTTTGCAAACCGGACCCGTTGACGCCGCAGATGGAAGTGATTTCCTGTTTTCCATGAAAAAACTAAAAGTAACCCAAAAGAGCTGTAAAACAGGGTAGCCTTATTGAAGGATTGAAAACAGTGTCTGAGCCAGGCATGGTGGCACAGTCCTGTAATGCTACTTGGGAGGCTGAGGCAGGAGGATCACAACCTCAAGGCCAGCTGCGGTCACTTAGCGAGACCCTTGTCTCAAAACTAAAGGGGCTGCAGCACAGTGGTAAAGCGCCCTTAGGTTCAATCCCTAGTACCAAGAAGTAAGTAAAGGTGGGGTGGGGCAGAGAGACTACAAGGACAGGAAACAACTATAGAGAAAACATTCTTTATAACCAAAAAATTAAAATTGTATGCAGAAGTCAACAATGATGGGGGGGCGGGGATTGCCACAAAGGACAGATCAAACGCCAATATTGGGAAGGGCATGGTGGTAAAAGCTTGTAATCCCAACCACGGGAAGACTGAAGCAGGAGAATTACAAATTTGAAAAAGGGGAGTGGACTACTACTTAGAGTGCTTGCCTAGTGCGCAGAAGAGCTTTGGTGCGATTCCCAGCACCACATGTAAATAAAAATAAATTTAAGCCGGGCGGTGGCGCACGCCTGTAATCCCAGCACTTGGGAGGCTGAGGCAGGAGGATCGCGAGTTCAAAGCCAGCCTCAGCAACTTAGCAAGGACCTGAGCAACTCAGTGAGACCCTGTCTCTAAATAAAATACAAAATAGGGCTGGGATGTGGCTCAGTGGCCGAGTGCCCCGGGGTTCAATCCCTGGTTCCCCCCCAAAAATAAAATAAAATAATTTAAAATATAAATTTAAAGGGTACTGGGCTTGGGACATAATTCTGTGGTAGACTGCATGCTACCTAGGCTCTCGAGAGTGAGAGCCTAGGTTCACGACCAGCAAAACAAAAAAGGCAATGTGCTCTTTGAGAGCTGGGCACCCAGGCGAGCACCTGTAGTCCCAGCACTTGGGAGGTTGAGGCAGGTGGAATCTCTTGAGCCCAGAAGTTGGGGACTAGCTTGGGTAAATTGACCCTGTCTCCAAAAAAAAAAGAAAAAAAAGAAATTACCTGCTTTCAAGAAACAAAACCTTTCAATCCAGCATCTCACTGCTAGCAATCTGCCCCCAAGTAAGACAAATGGTTATTAAATGTGTTCAAAGGCCTCTGCATTTACTGCATCATTGTAATGGCCGAAATTTGGAAACAGTGAATCTCCATCAATACCTGAACAAACTAGAATATTCATAAACTGGACTATTAGTCAGCCTTGAAAAGCTGTTGATGGATACGAACTGACCTAGAAGGATTTCTGTGTTGTATTGTTATTGAGCAGGAGAAACACATATCATATAATCTTGTTTTGGCAGAACAAAAAAGCCTTGATGTGTTTGTGCATGTTTGCACTACCCCGCAGTTTCAGAACCCCTCTGGGGTACAAACTTGGTGGTTGCTCAAGTACATGTTACAAAATGATACAGAAGTTGTATGTAACTTGTGTGCATCCTCCTGTGTAATTTAAATTATCTCTAGACGACCTCTCATACCTAACAGTGAAATGCTGTGCCTGTAGCTGATCACTCTGCTGCTTAGGGAATAATGACATGGCCGGAGTTCATGTCCAGTGCATATGCATTTTCTTTTTTCTGAATGTTTTCCATCCAAAGTCGGCTGAATCCATGGATGGGGAACTCATGGGTAGCCGACTGTATAGACAAAACTACTAAAAGATACGTGGCACATCCCCTGTCATTGGAGAGGGAATCAAGAAGTTGCCGGGTAGGGTGGTGCATACCTGTAAACCCAGCTACTCAGAAGACTGAGGCAGGAGGATGGCAAGTTGAAGGCCAGCTTCAGCAACTTAGTGATGCCATGTCTCAAAATAAAAACAAGAGCACAAGGGCTGGCGTTGTGCCTCAGTGGTAAAGCACCCTGGGTTCAATCACCAGTCCAAAAAAAGGGGGCTGGGGATATAGCTCAGCGGGTAGAGTGCCTGCCTCGCAAGCACAAGGCCCTGGGTTCAATCCCCCCAGCACCGCCAAAAAAAAAAAAAAAAAGGTTTAAACTCATTGACTTTGAAAATGGAGAGAAGGAAAAATTAACTTCTGTAAACACAAGTTCTCTGGCAGAAGGAAGGGCCTGAGCAGCCACTGAGCCCAAAACCTGGTGGATGCACAATAGTGGAAACAAAGTTCCCACCTCATGGAAAACCAGTTTAACAAAGGAAAAGAAGCACAAATAACTGAGCTAACAAATAATGACGGTCAGGGCTGCAGCTGTGACTGTCCCTGGGGCAGTCATTTTCTTACTTTCTAGCTATTTCAGCTTAAATGCCTCTTTGAGCCAGGATTTTTATGAGAGTATTTTTAATTATCAAATTAAAATATTTTGATTATCTTTTATTATGAATTTCTACTTTTGTTACATTTATAATATGACCTTGAAATCTCTAAAAAGCATGCTTCCCCATCCCTTGGTACTGGGGATTGAACCCAGGGGCACTTAACCACTAAGCTGTGTCCCCAGCCCTTTTTATTTTTTATTTTGAGATAGGGTCTCACTAAATTGGTTAGGGTCTCACTAAGTTACTGAGGTTGGCCTCAAACTTGTGAACCTCCTGCCTCAGCCTCCAGAGTCACTGGGATCTCAGGCAGGTTCACCCACGCCTGGCTGCATAGTTGGTTTTTTTTTTTTTTTTTGGAACCGGGGATTGAACTCAGGGACACTCAGCCACTGAGCCACATCCCCAGCCCTATTTTGTATTTTATTTAGAGACAGGGTCTCACTGAGTTGCATAGGGCCTCGCTATGTTGCTGAGGTTGGCTTTGAACTTGTGATCCTCCTGACTCAGCCTCCCAAGTGCTGGGATTACAGGCACATAGTTGGTTTTAATAGGATATCTCCTGAGCTGTAGGGGCAGATTTCAGACAGATGCTCCTGGTTTTATAGAAGAGTATGGCAGAGGGGAAAAATATGTACATCTGACCTTTATCTGCCAAACCTGACAGAACTTCAAACACTCCTGCAATTTCCTGATAGGAGTGTCTTACTGCTCACAATGAGCCTCTTGGGACCTTAGCTGGGTTAATGCTAAGAAAGTGACCCAATGGCAGTCCCGAGGGCCCCGAGATAGCTTCAGGATGGGACCTATCAACAGAAAAAAAACATCTTTCAGCCAGGGAAGGGAGAGGGGCTGGAGATGAAGTTTAATCACAGGGCCAGTGATTAAATGTATTGTGACTACGTAATTAAACCTCAGTAGAAACCAAACAAGGAGGCAGGGAGAGCTTCCAGGTTGGGGAACGGTGCTGCGGGGGTAGACCCTGACTCCCCAAGAACAGAAGCTCCTGGACTTCGGGTCTATAAGGCCTCTGTAGCCTCTACCATGCAGTGAGTACCACATGGAACTTTCCATAATGCTTTACCCAAAAAACCATGTTTGTTTGTTTTAAACATTGATACACAAATATTTATTCAAGTAAAGCCATGTTTATTTACAGCTTCCCATTAAAGGTGATTTGTTGAGTTTTATGTTTGTTTTGGTACTGGGGATTGAACCCAGAGATGCTCTACCCTGAGCTACATCCCCAGCCCCCCAGCTTTTTAATTTTTTTTTTTTTTCAAAAGTGTACTGGGGGTGTGGGGCTGGCGCTCAGTGGTGGTGCGCTTGCCTAGCACACGTGGGGCCCTGGGTTTGAGCCTCAGCCCTACATAAAAATAAAGGTATTGTGCCCACCTACAACTTCAATAATTTTATTTATTTTTATTATTTTTTTAAAATATTTTTAGTTGTAGATGGACTCAATGCCTTTATTTATGTGGTGCTGAGAGTCGAACCCAGTGCCTCACATATGCTAGGCAAGTGCTCTGCCACTGAGCCACAGCCCCATCCCTACAATAATTTTAAAAGTGGGGTAGGAGATGAGTCTCAAGTCATATCATTTTTGTGGATGGACACAATACCTTTATTTTATGTATTTATTTTATGTGGTGCTGAGATTTGAACCCAGTGCCTCGCGTGCTGGGCCAGCCCTCCACCACTCAGCCACAGCCATGGCCCTTTACATTTTTTTTTTTTTTTTTTTAAAGACAGGGCCTCCTGTGCCTCTGCCCAGCTTGTTTTGGTTATTTTTTGAGAGAAGTCTCCCTGTGTGGCCCAGGCTGGCCTCATGCTCCCAAGTAACTGGGATTGCAGGTGTGTGCCACTGTGCCTGGCTCAGAGTATATTTTAATATATGTAGTTTATTGTAAAGCAATTACACCTGAATAAAGTTGGGGGTGGTTTTTAAAATTTATTTATTTGTATCATTTCTTTTTTTTGGAACCAGGAATTGAACTCAGGGACATTCGGCCACTGAGCCGCATCCCCAGCCCTATTTTGTATTTTATTTAGAGACAGGGTCTCACTGAGTTGCTTAGGGCCTCGCTAAGCTGCTGAAGCTGGCTTTGAACTCACGATCCTCCTGACTCAGCCTCCTAGGTCGCTTGGATTACAGGCGTGCGCCACCGCGCCCGGCTCTTATTTGTATTTTTAAAGCACAGGTTTAAGGCATAATTGTTTTTGTTTTTGTTTTTGAAACTGGTAATTAAACCCAGAGCACTTTACTACTGAGCTTCACCCCACCCCAGCCCTTTTGATTTTTGATTCAATGTTTTGCTAAGTTGACAAGGATAGCCTTCAACTTGTAAGCCTCCTGCCTCAGCCTCCATAGTCACTGGAATTACAGGTGTGCACTGCCTTGCACGACTTAAAAGTAAAAATTTTCACATCCTTTCACAAAAGGATACGTGGCCCCTGATAAGTTAGGAACCGAGTTGGACGTTGCACACCCTCTAACCCACCACGCCCGAGAGCCAGAACATGACCAGACCCTTCGCAGATGCCTAGGTCCGTCCTTACGCCATCTGCGTCCCTCTCAGGCTGGCGTTGGAATTTGGTACTTTTCCTTCCTGAGACTTATTTTGAGACAGGTTCTCCCTAACTTGGCCAGACTAGCCTCCAACTTGGAATCCTCCTGCCTCACCCTCCTGGGTTGTGGGGGTACAGGTGTGCCACCAGGCCTGGCCCCTCCCAGGATCTTTAGTGTGTTTTGTGTGTATGCGTGGCCAACAGTGGATGGCTTCCCCTGCCCGCCTGCCAGCTTCGAGGCCTGTGCCGCACTCTACTTCCATGTCCCTGCAGCTCATCCGTGTGGCTTGTGGTGCACACCGCGGCCGGCAGGCCTCCCCTCGGCCCTGCATTGGCCTAAGACCTGGAGCCCCTCAGGAAGCCTCAGGCTCAACCATAAGGTGTCACCCGGTCCAGGGGCCCCCTCGAAACATCCTATCACATCATACTCCTCTCAGGACTCGGTGCACCTACACAAACATGCAAACCCCCACCGCACGTCAAGGGGGCTCTCCCCTCGTCCATCGCCCCAGATGCACCCCTGCTAACATCCTGAGGCACCCGGTTCGCTTGTCCTTATCCACGGGTGTGACTGAGAGAGGCGGTCTCCTCATTCCACGGGTTTCTGCCCACCGAGGCAACCTGACAACGGCCCTCAGCAGGACAAACAGCCACCACTGGCCCAGCATGTTATTTCCAGGGGTCTATTTTCCAGAGACATTTGACTGTGCGAGAGGCATTGACATAAGGACATTTATTGCAGCACTGTTTTAATATCAAGGCAGTAGGAACGACATATTTTCCATCAGCAGGTGTCCAGTGACAGCTGGGGAACGCCAGCTATGGGAAGCCTCACCACAGCTCTGAGCAGGGTGGCGGTGAGAATGGACCGATCTGCAGGGTCTATTTTAAAAGGCCAAGGTCAGTGTGACACGTGGAATGCGTTACCACGTATATGAAAAAGCAAACTGAATGCTTAAATATGCATGAATACTTCTAAAAGCCTTGGTAAGTGACCCACTGACTGGCAGTTCATTGTTGGATTTGAAAAAAAATTCTGTGCCTTGCGGGAGGCCGTGTATAAACAAGTGCATAAATAAAGACGCCCTTCAGTGTACCCCGCCCCGGCCGGCCTTTGCCTGGGAGCCTGCCTTTGGGGCCAGCACCTTATCAGAGGCCCCTCGCGTCTTTCACAGGAGGGACTTCGCACCCCACACCCCTGCCCCAGGTCCGACCTGAGCCCTGGACGGCCTGCCACCAGGGGGCGCTGTCTGGCGCCTGCTGCGCTGAGGGCACCTGTCCCCGGCTGCCTCTGCAGGGCGGAGCTCACCTGCACCGGCTTCCGCAGTCCTGCCAGAGATCCGGGCAGCTGGAAGCTGGGCAGGCACCTACCCGCTGGCCCTGTGTGGGCCCAGGTCGGCTCCCTGATGGGCATAAGCCTTCAAGGCTTGATAGGTGCCTCACACAGTCCTTGGGGTCTCACCAGGAACATGGGGTGTGCCCCTCACTTGGTTCAGTTCCCCATTCCCCTCCTGGTCCTTGGGCCCTATTTTGTATTTTATTTAGAGACAGGGTCTCACTGAGTTGCTTAGGGCCTCGCTAAGTTGCTGAGGCTGGCTTTGAACTCACGATCCTCCTGCCTCTGCCTCCCAAGTGCTGGGATTACAGGCGTGAGCCACTGCGCCCGGCCTTGGAAACAGCAGTCAGAGCTCTACAAGGGGACAGTGTGACAATAGGGCCGTGAGTCTATTCACACGGGTGGCCCTCTCCCCGCCCCCACCCCATAGCTTCACTGAGTTGGCACTTACTGCTGGCCCCGTGGGCAACACTCATCTCATTGTCAGAGGGGCCCTATGGGGACCGAGCCTGGCCTTTGCTCCAGCTCTCCCCACAGACCTGCTGTGCACCCCAACCCTCCTTCAGGTCCCCATCCTGCCTCCGTGGCCTGCACTGAACAAAGGCTTTGGTCACAAGTAGCCAGCCAGCACCTGGGGCACCAGGTGAATCCCTGGCTTGGGCACCCCAGCCTTCTGAGGGCAACGAGGAACAAGCTACAGTGCAAACTGAGCCCTGTGAGGACACCTGAGCTCGAGGTGCGGGCTGTGGCAAGGATGGCCCTTCTCTGAGGGCTGGTCCTTATCTGGTGGTGACTCCAGGGCCTGGCACTGAGGGCTCCCTCAGGGAGGTATGCTGATGGACGGGCCCCAGCTTCCCAGTAACCTGAGGACGGCAGGGCAGTGTTTCTGGCTGGACTCGGACACTGCGATTCGTGGGAGGCAGGGAGAGCCCAGGTCACACAGACTGTCTCCATGGGCAGCAGCCTCCAGGGCTGGTGGGGCAGCCCTGGTGTCCTTCCCGGGGCCAGGGTGAGAGCCACAGGAGCAGGGCTGCCCTGGATGAGTTCCTTGTTCAGAGCCCGCCAACCCCGCCCAAGTCCTTGAGGTTCTAAACTAAACAGGTGTCAAACTGCAAATCTGATGGTGGCACTGCCCCAAGATGGCCACCGGCCTCCGTCACCTACGCCTGGACTCCCAGAGCTCTGGTGGCCCTGCCCTTCCATGGACCATACACAGTACAAAGCAGGTGCCCACAGAAAGGGGCACTGCAGGGACGGAGGAGGAAGAGGAAAATGAGGCAGGCTCAGTTCCCAGAGCCAGAGGGACCAGTGCGTAAAACCAACCAGCTTTAATACCAATATAGCTCTCTTAAATACACGTCCCGGCAGAGCCAGCGGGCGCTCAGCAGGAAGAGTGGAAGGAAACGTAACAAAATGGAATGGATGGGCAGGGCGGCCCCTCCTGCTGCCCCTGGCGGGGAGACGACAGCAGCTTCCTCGGGTCCAGTTATTGCTGAGGCCTGTGGGCTCCGCGCGCCAGCCCGAAGCACTGCTCAGGATGGCTCGTGCCCTCAGGCTCCAGTGGAGCCCAGCCTGGGCCCCTCCGAACTGGGAGGAGCCCTGTGGCCCAAAGGGCAGGGAGGGCCCCTCAGTAGCTGCTCTGGTGGCCAGTGAGGATGTAGAGGTTGCTGTGGGCCCCCGGGTTGTCCGTGGGAATGCTCTCCAGGATGATGTCCCTGCGGGGACAGAGTGTGAGCGGGCAGGGGGAGGCCTGCCCATCCCTTCCCTGACACAGGGCCATCCGAAGGGGAGGCTGGGGTCCCCACCCACCTGTGGGCCCCCAGGACCCGGAAGATCCTCGTCTCATCTGTGATCTCCTGGGTCACCTGGAGGGACACAAAGTGTTAAGGCCACCCCGACAATCCTCTGTAAAGAGGCAGGGAGAGCCAGGGTGAGGGGACAGCCCCACTCACCTCGTTGGTGTCTAGGCTGCGGCCTTGCATGCCGTGGCTCCAGAAGGCCAGCACACTGTCCTGTAGGCAAACTGGGAGGGCGGCTCCGTCAGCCCCTGCCTACCCCCAGGCAGCTGGTTCCTACAGCCCAGGACCATGTCTGGACCACAGGGTCCTCACTGACTTCAAGTGACCCGGAGGTTCCCAAGGGCCAGGGGCTCTGCCTTCTCCCCGCACTGCCAGCCCCAGGCCCTGGGCCATGTCATGTGCTCGGTCGGAGTCAGGGACACTGCTGTGCCCCCTCCAGCTCACTCACCCACAGTCTCGATGGGAAAGTCAAAGGTCAGCTCAGGGGCCAGGGTGGCTGTGGGCTCGCCCTGCAGGTTGACAATCCTTACGCAGCCTGCAGGGGGAGGGCTGCTGGGGCTCCCTTCTGGAAAGGCACGCCCACACGGCTTCCCTCACTCCCACTTCTGCTGCCCCCAGCCCTGACCCAGAGACACTCACGTTCAAAGCTGACCAGGACCGTATCCCTGTCCACCTGGATCACCTGCTGGGCCGAGCCTGGGATCCCCT
Organism: Glaucomys volans; assembly: GCA_020662805.1. NCBI lineage: Eukaryota > Metazoa > Chordata > Mammalia > Rodentia > Sciuridae > Glaucomys > Glaucomys volans. The sequence continues at coordinate 293,321 of JAJEJO010005376.1, read as the reverse complement.
CTGTGGGCACAGAAGGAAGACGGGGCCTGGCTGAGCCACCAGCCACTGGCCCCCAGAGGACATGGAGGACATGCTCCAGACAGCCTTTGGCCAGGGCCTGTCCTCGGGCTCCTGGGGGCAGGGGAGGAATCCCAGGGAGGCTCTGGCCAGGCAAGCCAGGTTTAAGACTCAGTCACTGTGTGGCCTGGAACAAGTGACCTGTCCCTCTGAGCTCCGGGTCCTTGGTGGTAACCCAGGCCTGGCGATACCTGCTCCACAGGGCAGCTGTGAGGCCAGGCCTATGCCTCCCTGTGTACCCACTGCCTGAGCCGTCCCCACACTGGCATCCTGCCTCCCTGCTCAGAATGGAAGCCTTTGGTCCTCCCTGGCCAGCTCTGCGTCTTCCCTGCGGCCCCACCACCGCCCCAGCACGGTCAACCCCTCCTCTCAGCTCCATGCCCCGCGGTGCAACGAAAACAAAACCCCACCCGCCCCCTCTCTGGTGCTGGGAATTGAACCCAGAGGCTGGCTTTACCCCTGAGCTACCACCCGGTCCTTCCTTCCTTCCTATCTGTCTGTCTATCTATCTGTCTATCTATTTTGAGACAGGGTTTCACTAAGTTGCTGAGGGCCTCACTAAATTGCTGAGGCTGGCCTCAAACCTGTGACCCCCCTGCCTCAGCCTCCCAAATTGCTAGGACACTGGCATGCACCAGTGCACCCAGCCCCCACCCCCTTTTCTGAGACGGGATCTCGCTGTGCTGCCCAAGAGGGCCTCAGACTCCGGGCCTGAGGGATCCTCCCACCTTCGCAGCCAAGCAGCTGGGACCTCAGATGCCCCCAGGGCGCCCAGCTCCTCATGGAAGCCAGGTCGAAGCAGGAACGAAGCGTTCCAGGGAGGCTAAGCGCACTCCGAGGAGTCACCTGGCAACCCAGCCGGAGACCCCAGACCCTGGCCTCTCCCTCTCACGCACCCCACAACCCCCCAGCAGCCCACCCTCCTGCTCACCAGGTGGGATGAGGAAGTCGGGCGTCAGGCCAGCCTCCAGGGGCAGGACGTGGAACAGGACGCGGCAGCCGGGCCCCTCGGGTCCCTCGGCGCCCACACACACCTGTGGCAGCTCCTTCCCTTCCAGCACCAATGGCTCCAGCATGGCCGCAGGGCTGGGCAGGGGGCTGGAGAAGTTCTGGGGAGGGAGCAGGGATGCCTGGGTCTCTGTTTCTCCCTCAGGTCCCCTGCCATCCCCGAGGCTCCCCGGGACCCCACCTTGAGCAGCAGGAACTTCTGCAGCGGCTCGTACCACTGCAGCAGGAGGAGGCTGGCGGGCAGGGCGGCCAGCAGGAAGGTGCCGCCCGTGTAGGGGTTCCGCACTGCGGGCGGGAGGGGCGGAGTCAGCGGGGGCGTGGCCTGCGCCTGCCCCAGGACCCCCGGCGCTTACCCACGCGGCACTGCAGACAGCCTTTGGTGTCAGGAATCTTGGTAGACAGGGCAAAGCGCCTGCAGGGGTGACAACCAGGACATATGAGTGGGGAGTCATCTGTGGGCAAGGTCCCCAAGCCCTGAGGTGGCCACTATCACCTTTTTTTTTTTACAGTTCTGGGGATTGAACCCAGGGGTACTGTAGGACTAAACTGCATCCCCAGTCCTTTATAGTGTTTATTTTGAGACAGGGTCTTCTTAAGTTGCGAGGCTGGCCTTGAACTTGCGATCTTCCTGCCTCAGCCTCCTGAGTTGCTGGGATCCCAGTGGCTGGGATTTGCAGGTGTGTGCCATCTTCCTGCCTTACAGGTAAAAGACTGAGGCTCAAGAGCAAAGCAACTTGCTTATCACAGCTGCAAGGGCAGAGGATCTGCTGCTGTGTGGCTGTCCCTCATGCAGCACCTCCATGGACTCTGGGAGTCTGGATCACAAAATTATGTCTAGTGCTGTGTGGCTTTGGGCAAGTTACTCCACCTTTCTGTGCGTCAATTTCCTCATTTGTATAATGGGGATATCAGTGGAGCCCACCTCACAGGCTCACAGCAAGGCTTAAATGAGTTAGTACAGGGACACTTTCACCCAGGATCACTACTTCTTAGCTGTTTTGAGTCACTTCACCTCCTTTTTAGGCAAATGCAAGGTAAAGAAGTGAAGAAAAGAGACTGAGTCGGGCACAGTGGCACACACCTGGAATCCCAGTCACTAGGGAGGCTGAGGCAGGAGGACCAAGAGTTCAAAGCCAGCCTCGGCAATGGTGAGGCACTAAGCAACTCAGTGAAACCCTGTCTCTAAATAAAATGTAAAAATAATAGGGCTGGGGATGTGGCTCAGTGGTCAAGTGCCCCTGGGTTCAATCCCCAGTACCCCCCAAAAAACAGACTCTGAAGGGCCAGGAATCGAGGAGGGATCTGACTCTGCCATGCTGCACAGAGCATGCGTGGCCCGTTCCACAGAGGGGCACACGGCGTGGCCTGGGAACAGCAAGGACTCTGGCTGGGCTACAGCCCTGGGGCCAGTGGGTTGGTTGTCTTGTTCCCAGGGTGGTCATCAAAAGGGCCCTTGCACCCCCAGGGGACCCTCTAAGCCTGTTTCTTCCTCTGGAGAACAGGGCTACGTGTGGGCTGGCCTGCCCCGTCCTTCCAGCTTGGCCCACCAGCTTCTAGAATCATCCACTGAGCGCACAGCCCGGCCTGCTCTCCGAGCACCAGCCCCCTCCAGCCATGAAAGGACGGAGGTCTCACTTGCGCGTCAAACCAGCGCAGCCTCCCAAGTAGCTGAGATGACAGGCCTGCAGTGTTCGAATCAGTGCATAAACGTGACACATTGAATTCAGCCTCTGAACCTGCTCCGCCCACAGTGAGGACAGCGCCATCCTTCCCACCGTGGGGACAAAGGCCTTGGAGCCAACCTTGACTCCCCTCTCCTCCATCCACCATCTGTCACCAGGAAATCCTGTTGGCTCAACTTGCAGAACAGGGCCGAAAGGGACCTGTTTTCACGTCCATCACTGCTGCCCCGGGTCCACCCGCCTGTCACCTCCCACCTGCCCCTGCGACAGCCTCCTCACAGGTCCCCACTTCCACCATCACTGCTGCCCCGGGTCCACCCGCCTGTCACCTCCCACCTGCCCCTGCGACAGCCTCCTCACAGGTCCCCACTTCCACCATCACTGCTTTAGTCTGTCCTCAACCCTGAACTGAAGTGATCCCTGGAGATCTCAAGGCGTCTCTCCTCAGCAGTGGCCCCTGGGCTTCTCCGAGTCGAGGCCTGTGACAGGGCCCTCTCTGATCAACCCTGTTCACTCCATCCATTTGGTCACATGGCCTGCCCCACTGTTCCTCAGGCAGGCCAGGCCCACTTCTGCTGTCCCCTCTGCCTGGATGCCCTCCCCACCAGCCCACAGGGCTCACTCCCTCACCTCCTCCCAGTTTTTGCTTTATCAGAGGAAAGTGCTGGTTAAAGTCAAACTCTGAGTGAGCTGGGTGCGGTGGCCCACACCTGTAATCCTAGCAACTCAGGAGGCTGAGGCAGGAGGATCGCAAGCTCAGGGCCAACCTCAGCAACTCAAATAAAAAGGGCAGGCCGGGGACATGGCTCAGTGTAAAGTGCTTGCCTGGCATGTGGCAAGCCCTGGGTTCCATCCCCAGTCCTGAAAAATAAAATAATAAACCAAAGCCGCAGCCCACCTCTACCTGCCCCTCCTCCTCCTGCTGGTTTCCACAGAAGACCTCCCTCCATCCATCACCCCAAACAGGTCGACTGTTGTCTGCCTCCCTCCACAAGCATGTGATGCAGGGACAAGGGGCAGGGTCCCTTTAATGCAGAAGGCCCTGGAACACGACCTGGCACGTCCAGGTGACAAGGCTGGGCTGGTCTCCTGCAGTCTGCCTCCAGCCAGCCCAGGCCCCGCAGAGTCCTCCTGCGCGCTCCAGCCAGCCACGCCTCAGCACCGCTGAGCCTAACCTCTGCCCTCGGCCGCCACGCCAGCCTCCTTTCTCGCCACCTCCCCCGCTCCGATTCACCCCTGCCACCGTCCACACAGCCCTCGGCGTGCCTGGTCTTCCTCTGCCCCGCATCTCTTCTTTCTGGCAGAGGATCGGATGTTCCTCTGGGCAGGGCTGGCGAGGCCCTCTCCAGCACCCAGGCTTCAGTTGTGGACTGGTGATGGTGACCCTGGCCTGGCCACTGGAGCCCCTCACCCCTGACCCCAGGGACCCAATCAGGGGTGAGCAGGCACTTAGGCTAAAACATGCCATCAGCCCTGTTGCCTCTGTGGGGACGCCTTAGGAATGGAGGCCCTGGTTCTAGTAGAAACACAGGCCTAGCGCTGTGGGCAGCCATCACCTGACAAGAAAGGCTGCCTGGGAACAAAGGCCACGGGAGGAAACGACGCCAGGACAGAAAGGCCCCGGCTGGTGCCATTCAACCTGGATCCAGCAGAGCCTGAAGCTGACCTTACTCCTGTACTTGCAGTTACAGGAGCTGCTAAACTCCCTTTAGGCTTACGTCAGTGCGTTGAACCACCTACGCGAGGAAGAATCCTGATGGGCCACAGACAGACCCTCTTAAAATGCTGACGGTAGCTGGACACGGTGGCTGAGGCGGGAGGACTGCCCATGTGCACCTAGCCTGGGCAACACAACAAGATTCTATCTGCTTCTCCTGCCGTGGTACCAGGATTGACCCCAGGGGCACTCCACCACTGAGCCGCATCCCCAGCCCTATTTTGGATTTTACTTGGAGACAGGGCCTCGCTGAGTTGCTTAGCACCTCCCTAAGTTGCTGGGGCTGGCTTTGAACTCTGATCCTACTGCCTCAGCTGCCTGAGCTGCTGTGATTATAGGCATCGCCACCATGCCCGGGTCCCCCAGCTCTGTTTAAATTTTATTTTGAGACAGGGTCTGGCTAAGTTGATGAGGCCGGCCTGGAACTTGTGACTCTCCAGTCTGAAACTCAGCCTCTCAAACTTCTGAGTTTTTCAGATAGGTGCCACTGTAGGAGAGACTATGTCTCAAGAAAATAAATAACAGGCCGGGCGTGGTGGCGCACGCCTGTAATCCAAGCGACTTGGGAGGCTGAGTCAGGAGGATCGCAAGTTCAAAACCAGCCTCAGCAACTTAGCGAGGCCCTGAGCAACTCAGTGAGACCCTGCCTCTAAATAAAATATAAAAATGGGCTGGGGATGTGGCTCAGTGGTTAAGTGGCCCTGGGTTCAATCCCCAGTACTCGCCCCCCCAAGAAATAAAATAAAATAACAAATTAACATGCTGCCAATCAGACAAATCCCAAAGTTGGGGCCTAAAGGCAGAGGCTGAGCTCAGTCCCTGGACTCACAGCACCCAGGTCTGCAGGCTGCCTCGGCTTGCCCTCTGCCCGGAGGCTGCTTCCTCCCTGGGCCACCTGGAAACCTTGGGCGCTCTCACAGCCCATAAGCCCCTCTGGCTCACTGAAGCCCTGGCCCCTCAAGAGTCTCCCTCCAGATCCACCTAGTCCTGGGTGCTAACTGTCCGCCACTGGTGCACATTGCCTTCCTTCTGAAAAGAAGGACTCGCTTGATGACTTCTGTCCCCAAGCCCAGCATAAGTGCTCAGTGACTGCTTAACTGTGGGACAAAGCCCCATATCTTGACAGCCACAGCCCCCACGATCCCCAAAAGCATTTTCACATCGACTGTCCCCACATCGACTGTCTCCCAAGGAGCCTGGCCGCAAGGGGAGGGAAGGCCACCGACTCTATTAACCAGGAGGAAAATGGGGCTCAGGGAGGGGACGTGACCAAGCGACACATCTAAGACCACACGGTCCCAGGAAGGGGTGAGGCTGCACTCCGGCCCTCACCTGGGGATGATGCGCTGGGCGAGGCGGTTGGTGGGGATGGAGAGAGGAGCCTGCTGCTGGAGCCTCCGCTGCTCAAACAGGCCCGGGAGGTCATGTGCCCAGATGTGCGTGGATTTCCCTGCGGGGAGGAGGCCACACTGAGAGAGCTCAGAGGAGGCAGCGTCAGCCTCCCCTCCTCCCGCCTCGGCCTCGCCTCCTACCTGAGAGGGACAGCAGCACGTTGTTCACGCAGTAGAGCCAGGAGCAGCGGTGCGAGATCAGCTGGAGGCCACAGAGCAGAGGATGGGTCAGCCCCCGCCTGCCCACCCCACGCCCGCCCAGCCAGCTCACCTTCTCCAGCGTGTCCTCGTGCAGCTCATGCAGGTTGAGAGTGTAGACGCCTTCCTCCGCCCCCACCACCAGGAACTGGTCTGCGGGCAGGGGCCAGGTCAAGGGTGGCCACGCCTGGCCTTAACCCCCCCCCAACGAGCTCTGCCTCTCCAGGGTCCTGGCCTACCGCGAGTGACAGGGTGGATCCAGGTGACAGCAGCGTGGATCCTCAGGGGACAGCCGTTGAAGACCTTGGAGAAGCAGGCACCCATCTGTGGAGGAGGGCGGGCGTGAGGGCGCCAGACGGCAGCAGGGAGGGGGCTGCAGGGGCGACGGGCGAACACTTACGTGCACCTTGGGGGTCGGGGGGAGACCGTGGCAGGACGACCTCTGGGAGGGAGGGAGGGAAGGAGTCAGGGCTGAGGTGACACTCCCGAGGTCGCCCCCTGCCCCCCACGTAGGCCCCTCACCTCAGGATCCTCGCGCTGCTTCATGGTGGCCCAGGCAGTGGGCAGTGGTGGGGGGCAGCCGGGCCCAGGGGCATCTGGGGGCAGGGTTCCTGCAGGCACAGGCCACAGTGACGCCAGCCCCCACCCTCACCCGCCTCTGGGCCTCCCGAGCCCAGGACTCACCTGGGGGGCTGGGCAGAGGGGCCTCAGCTGTGGGCTCAGAGGGGGGCAGCCCCAAGAACGGGGCCCGCTTGATGGTTCCCATGGCATCATCTGGGGGGTCCGGCTCCTGGCAAGAGGGCCGAGGCCCCAGCCGACTGTTAGTAGGTGACCTGGGGACCTGTCCCAACTGAACTGCCCGTCTGCACATTGTCCCCCTTTCCAGCTCCAGCTTCCCACCATCCTGTACCTGGAGCTCTGAGGCTGGCCGAATGGTCAGGCTCCTGTGGGGACAAGGCAGAGGGCAATGGGGTATGAGATGGGCCCGGCTGTCCCCATCCCACAGCCACCAGCCCAGCCCCTCACCTTTCCTCCAGGGCCTCCTGGACAGACTGCAGCAGGCTCCTGGCAGAGGGGGGCAGAGGTCAGCCTCCCTGCGGTCCCCTGCCCGCCCCAGCTCCCCTCCTCCACTTACCCACTCAGCTCCTCCTTTCCCAGCAGCGTCCACTCTTCCTCCCACTGCAGGAAACCAGGGCAGAGAAACAGGGCAGTGAGAGCGCGACCGCGACCCGCGGGGAGGAGGCAGGGCAGACGGGAGGCAAAGGGAGCAGGCCGGAGCCTTGCAAGGGACAGAGGCTGAGACAGACAGGAAGGAGGAAAGGACAGATGTGCATGCAGAGGTGGCTGAGGCAGGGCCACTGGACGCAAGAGAGCGTCCAGTGATGCTGATGGTGACAGAGACAGACAGCAGAGCCCTGAGTGACACATCAGTGATGGGCAGAGACACGAGGACAGGTGTGATCACTGCCACCTTCCAGCCCCCCATCCAAAGAGCCTGGCCCCAGAAGGAGCCCTGAGCCCCCAGGGCCCCTGAAGAGATGCTCCTCGGCACCAGCCGACCACCCCCTCCCCACAGCCCCTCACCGGCTCGTTCAGTGGGTCTGTCTCCTTCCTGCGGGGGGCGCCAAACTTCACCTGGTGAACTGGGGGCCCAGAGTGCGGGTGAGGGGCCGCCGGCTCAGGACCAACCCCACTCACACCTATCTGTGCCGCATCGCCCTCCTGGGGACTCACACTGGATCTCAGAGGGGGTCCTCTCAGCCGGGCCATGCTGGCCCCGGGAGTGGATGGTGTCTGGGAACATGTCGTAGGTCTGAAAAAGAACAAGCACCGTGGACGCCCAGCCGGCCCCACCTGCTGCAGGAGTCCTCCAGGTCCTTCATGTGCACAGGTGTGCTGTGTTTCCCAGCAACCCACTGAGGTTCCTGTGAGGTAAAATGGCATCCCCATTTCACAGATGGGAAAACTGGCACAGAGAGGACAAGTAACTTGTCAAAGATCACACAGAAAGCAAGAAGGCTCAGTCATGGTCATGGATCATGGTCATGGTCATGGTCATGGTCATGGTCATGGTCAGCTTGGAACCAGGGATTGAACTCAGGGACACTCGGCCACTGAGCCACATCCCCAGCCCTATTTTGTATTTTATTTAGAGACAGGGTCTCACTGAGTTGCTTAGGGCCTCACTAAGTTGCTGAGGCTGGCTTTGAACTCATGATCCTCCTGACTCAGACTCCCAAGTTGCTTGGATTACAGGCCTGCGCCACCATGCCCGGCTCAAGGGGATGTTAAAGGGAAGCAGGTCCCAGCTCAGGAAAGATTCCTAATGGGCAGGCTCACCTGAAGGGAAGCTCTCTGGGCTAGAACGAGGCAAGTTAAAGGGACCTTGACCTATCCTGCCTCTGGGCACCTTCCGACCAGGGCAGGCCAAAACTCGATTCCCAGCATCCTCTCCACTTACCTCCAGCTCACAGTCCTCAGGGGAGAGGGTTCCAAGGTGGGGGTCGCTGGCCTTGTCCAGGAGCTGCGTGAGGAGGGCCCGTGGGAGGTGCTGGGCTGTGAATGGGTGCTGGAGGATGGAGGGGTGGTCAGATGGGCCATCACCCAGGCCCTGCTTTAAGCACCAGGCCAGGCCCGTCCTCCCACCTGCAGAAGCCTCTCCGCTGTGGGCCTCTTCTTGGGGTTCTTGGTTAAGGCCAGCTTGAGGAAGTGGTGGAAGTTCTGGGTCCTGGTGGGCACAAGAGCCCCCGCCCAGGCCCGGGTTAGGCCTGGTGCAGGGCATCCCGTCGGCTGTCCCAGCCTGGCTCCGGGACTGACGGGCCCGCCCAGGAAGGAGCCGGCCTGGCACCCAGGCTGTTGCGACACGGCGGCGACTCCATCCCCAATCAATGCCCTTGTTTCCTGTCCACGCCAGTCCCCCTAGCCCAAGCCATCACTCAGATGGTCTGTGGAGGCCCGAAAAGCAGGGCTCTGAACTCAGTGCCCCCCCGGGGGTCAGCAAAAGGCCCTCCCCCTGGGGGCACTGGGCTGGGAAAGGGGTCCCAGCAGAGGGTGGGCCCTCACCAGCGTGTCTTGTCTCTCAGCTTGGGTGGTTGAAAGCTGCTCTTCGACATGAGCATCAATGCCCTGTGGAGGGTGGAGGCCAGGGTCAAGGGTCAGCAGGGCAAGGGTCAGGCGAGCGGCAGGTGTTAGGCTGACCTCATGGGGTGCAGATGGAAGAGAGGCGGCTGCAGCTCGCCCAGCTCGATGGCGGTGATGCCCAGGGCCCAGACGTCACACAGCTCGTTGTAGCCACCCTTGCGCTCCACCGCAGCCACCTCTGGAGCCATCCTAGAGGAGGGCACAGACGGGATGGCCAGGTGCCCCACCGTGGCCCGCCCCCTGCCCAGGGCTCAGCCTCACCAGTATGGAGTCCCAATGAAAGACTTCCTCTTGGCCACCGACGCCGTCAGCTCACCCGACACCCCGAAGTCGGCTGCGAGGAAGAAGAGCTGCTCTCCCCAGCCCTCCGGCCACTTGCCATCCTCCCCCAGAGCTCAGGCTCAGGTGGCAGGTGGCACAGGACAGCCACAGCTTGCGGCCAGGCCAGGTCCCCGGGAGGGGTCGGACACCCCCTATGCCTGACTGAGCGCCTGGTCCCACCTCAGCCTCCACCCAGACCAACCTCACTCGACTTCCAGCACGAAGGAAGGACTGCTGCCTTTTCTAAGTGGGGAAACCGAGGTACAGGGCCTGCCCAAGGTCACCAGCACCTGTGGTGTCCAGGGCTTCCACTGACCCCTCACCCTGACTGCATTCCCGGTACTGACCCAGCTTGACGTCGCCCTGGAGAGTGAGGAGAAGGTTGGCGCCCTGTGGGGTGGAGGAGAGAGAATCCGTCTGGTGCCCCATGGTGGCCTCCCCCACTCCACATGCCCTTGACCAACCCCTACCTTGATGTCTCTGTGAATCTTCCCCTGAGAATGCAAGTGGTGGAGCCCCTGGGGACAAAGAGGCATCCCTGAGGGCAACTCCCTAGTACTCTCCCCTCCCCTGAGCCCCTTCTTAGGACTGGGGCCCCCCACCCAAGCCGCTTCCTCCTCCCCTCTCCCCAAACAGGAAGTGACTGAGCCAAGAGGGAAATGGGCTACTTCCGGCAACAGGCCTGAGGCCCCTTCCCCCCAGGACTCCTGGACCCTGGGGCCAGCCCTGCCTGGGGCACTCCACCCTCCCGCCACTGGTCAGCTGGGCTTGGGGGTGTGGGCAGCTCATGGGCATAGCTACCTTCAGCGCCTCTCGGCAGACGTAGGCAATCTGCCGCTCTTCCAGGGGCCCAGTGGCTGAAATGGAAAGGGTGAGGGGCTGGCTCACGCAGGAGTCCCCAGGTTATGCCAACCCTCCCAACTGCCCTGTGGGGGGTGAACAGCAAGCTCTGCCAAGTAAGAGGGGTATTAGCCACATCCCTCCCAGCATAGTCTGGGATTCTTGGCCCAGAGAAGGAGAGCATTTCTCTCAAGGTCACACAGCCAGTCAGAAGTGGAGAAGAGCCCAAGTCCATTGGAACTCCCTCTCCGTCCCCCCTATGGGGATGGGGGGAAGGCCACGGCCCTCTGAGGCCTGGAGCCTGGCCCTCACCATGGTAAATCTCCTGCAGGGATCCCCCTCCGCAGAACTCCATGCAGATCCACAAGCGGTCATTCCTGGGGAGGACACAGAGCTGGGGGTGGGCACACAGCAGGCCACAAGGGGGCTGCCTGGGGCAGAGGATAAAGCAACCTCACCTGAGGTAGCTGCCAATGTAGGCCACCACATTGGGGTGGCGGCACTCACGAAGGATGGTGATTTCCTGCTGGAGGGAACTGATGTCGTCCCCTGAGAAACACAAGGCATCATGGGGGGGTAGGGGTCGCCCTGACTCAGTGTCCCCGTCTGCAAAATGGGCAGAGTGCCTCCTTCCAGGCGAGACAGGTGTCAGGCCACAGTTCCTCCTGGAGCGGGTGTCTCTGGGGGTCTCGGAAACGTCAACTCTTCGCCCCCGACAGCGCGCCCGCCCGCGCCCGGCCTCCCTGCGGCGCAGAGGCCCCGCCCGGGCCCTCACCTGGGTCCAGCTTGACGATCTTCACGGCGGCCAGTTCCGACGTGACGGTGTCGCGGGCCTGCGGGCGGAGGGATGGAGCGGGATGGGGGGCGGGGCTGGGGGCTGGCTCCCGCGGCGGGCGCGGGAGCGGGCACCCTCCTCCCCGCCCGTTCCGCCGCCCGGCGCACCTTGTAGACGTCGCCATAGGTCCCGGCCCCCACGCGCTGCAGCAGCTCGAAGCGGTCCCGCGGATCCTGCAGCGACACATCCCGCAGCAGCGCCATGGCCCGGCGCCCGGCGGGCGCGAGCTGCGGAGCCGGCGCGGGGCGGCGCGGGGCGGGGCGGGGCGGGCGCCGGTGGCTCCGAGGCCGCGGGGGCGGGGCCGGGGCCTGGGGGCGGGGCCATGCCAGGGATGCCCCGCCGCCCAGCCGGGAGGAGGCGCCCGCGGGACAGGCCCCGGCCGCGCGGGGAAGTCCCGAGGCCCGGGCGGAGCTTGGGTCCTTTCCAGGCACCGGTTTCTCGCGCTCTACAGGTGGAGAACGCAAAGTCCAGGGCCAGAAGAAGCAGAGGAAAGAGGGGCCGTTCCACCTCCCGCCCCATCCCCAATTCCCCAGACGCAACTCTGACACGTGTTTTTTTTAACAAAATGTATTCATCTTCCTTGGAACTGAAAAATAGATCTATGTACAAAACAGGAAGAGACCAGGTCCCCTTCACCCACTCCCAACCCCCTGCAGACTTCCTCCTGGTTCCCCAGAGATAGGCTGGACCTCAGAGAGGTTCCCAGAGGGTCGAAAGGTCCTGCTCTGATCTGGGGCCAGCTTGGTCAGGAAGAGGGCGGGGCTCAGGGTCCACACAGGCTAGGGGCGGAGCTTGGCGTCAGGAGTCTTGGGATAGGGAGAAGAGGAAGCTAGGATTCCCAAATTCTGGCATCGGGATTTAAGTTCTTTGGGGTTGAGGATTTGAATTCCCAAGGGATGGAGTTCTGAAGTACGGAAATGTATTCCCAGAGGCCGAGTAGGGTCCTTCGTCCCATGGTGGAGGCAGGATCTGTGCTCCCTGGGTTAAGAGAACTGGGAGAAACCCTGAGCACACCGTCTGGCCTAGGGTCTGCGCTTCAGTTCCCAGGTGGGGCGGGGATTCCAGTTGGCCGGCTGGGATTCTGGAAGATGGGACCTACGTTCTAACCACCAAGGCAGGGCCCTGGGTTCTGAGCTGGAGCAAATCCAGGTTCAGGTGCCAGGGTGTGTAGTCTGTAAATCTGGGACCTCGAGTTCCAGGTACAGCCGAGGTCTGGGGGCAGAGCCTGGCCCCTAGGTGTGGGGCTGGGGTGAAGCATCCCCTCAGGCTGAAGGCAGGGCCTGGGTGCCCCTGGGCTGTTCATGAGTCCCGAGCAGTTCAGAGGCCCTTGCGCTGCCTCTTGAGGAAAGAAAGCGTGTAATCGCTGGGTGTGGACACCTTCTGCTTCTTCATCTGCACTTGTGACTGCGCAGTGAGTTGCAGCTTGATGGCGCTAGAGTTGATTTTGGTGGCCACGAGCAGCTCCTTCATGCCCTTCATCTTCTCGCTCTGGAAAGTGAGCACTGGGCCCTCTGGCGGAGGTGAGGAGGGGAGTGCTGACCCCTGAGCCGTGCTGCCGCTGTCAGGGCCCCGCACGGTGCCAGGCACTGTACCTGGGGGTTTTCGGGGAGGTCCCGACCCTGCACCCTGGCCTGAACCAGGGCCCTTGTCCAGAGCAGGCTTCTTGGGCGGTGGTGGCTCCTCCGGCTTGGACTCCCGCCGTGGGCCCCGCCGTCGGCCTTCCCTGGCTTCCTCACCCCACGGCTCCTCAGCCTCCGCAGCCTCAGCATCTCGGCTCACTATGTGCACCTTTTGCCGCACCTGGGTGGGTAGAGAGCAGGCCAGGGAAAGGCTGCAGACCACTGGCTGGAACACCCAGGACCACCTTCTGCCAAGCCATCTTTGAGTCTCCATCTCATCTGTACCCAGACGGCTGGGCAGGGGTGGCCTCTGGCCCACAAAAGTCTAACTCCCCATTACTGCAGTCACCTCCTGTAGTGCCCAGTCCCTGGGCAGTCGCCCTCACCTGTCCCTCAAAGCGGCCCAGAGACTGCACGAGGAAGGTGGCCCAGCCCACATGCAGCACAGGTGTGGGGCTGCCCTCCTCCCATTTGCAGATGCCATCGTAGAATCGCAGCAGGTGGGCGAAGCACTCAGGGTCCTGGAGAGCAGAACCCTGGCTCTGGGTACCCTGGGCAAGGGGAAGGGAGGGCACAGGTCAGACCCCCTTAGCATGCGGTACAGGCCAAGTCATCCCCTAGGCAGAGCCCTGGCTGCAGAGGTAAGCTGGGGTCAGGAGCATTCTTAGAACTTCCTTCCTAAAACAAAGCCAGTCCTCAGCCAGGATAAAGGGCTCCCTCTGAGTGAGACCCTGGCCATGAAAGAAACAGGCTTTCACCTATAGGATAGAAACCTCTGAAACACCTTGGCCCCCTCAAGCCCACACCCAGGACCTCAGCTACAGCAAAAGGGAACACAGCCCTTGCTCTGGGCCACCTTCAGCGTGCAGTCCCAGTCCTGTCCATGCAGTCCCATGGCTGGGGCGCTGCACAGGTGGGAGGGTGGATACCGGTGAGTTCCAGCCTTTCACCTGGCTCTGCTCCCCTGGCCGCTCCTCGCCGGCCTCCAGCAAGCTGGCCGCCTCCTTCAGCAAGTTGGGGATGACATCATTGGCGACTTCGAAGAACTCCTTGTAGATCTCCTCATCCTCCCGGCAGTAGTTGTAGCTGTGGGAGCAGTAGGGCATGTGGGGGCTCAGCCATGGTGGGAACGCCTAGGGAGCTGGCGGGGATTGCAGCCCAGGACTCCTCTGGGATCATCCCACAGACTAAGATCCTCCTTCCTCCAGAAGATGGTTTTTGTCAGCCCGGGGCAAAAGTGGGGAGGGGCAAGCAGCTAGGGGAGGGTCCCTGGATGATCAGAAACTGGGCAGTGAGGGGAGGGAGGGGCTCTGAGATCCCTACCTCCTGGGTGATGGTGGCGTTGGCTGCCTAGGGACTGGATGGAGGGGACAGGGCTTGGGACTCAGATCTCACGCCTGGATAAGAGTGATTGGAAAGTGGGTGGAGAAAGGAAGGGACAGTCTGGGGGCCCTACTGGGGGGATCCTCACTCCTGGATGACAGTGGCCGTGTCAGCCCAGGCCTGCAGGGCTTCGCGCACATTGCGGTTGCGACAGTGGTAGCCAGCCAGGTACATGTAGGGGTAGATGTGCTCATCCCGGTAGTAGGTCTTGGCTGAGGCAATGCCCTGGGGGATGGGGCAGAAGAGCCTCAGGGAAGCAGCCGCCAGCTGCCTGGGCTCGAAGGATTGCCCCCTCAAGTCACACCCAGAAGGGCAAAAGGAGGACCTCAGAGTCCTCAACTCTGACCTCACCTCCACTCACTGCCAGTCTGGGGCAGACTGCAGGGGTAGGGACCCCCACAGAACAAGGGCTGGGGAAGGGAGGAGCGGGGCCGAGGACAGGTCTTTCCCACATACTCTTCTACACAAAACATCAGACACCAAGCCCAGTGACCCTCTTGCCCCAATCCCCTCCTCAATGCTTCCTCCACATCTGACCTCTGCTAGAGGACACAGGAAGGACAATGAGGGGCTGCAGAAAATGCAGAGTTCAGGGGACAACCGAAGTTCTGCCAGTCCCAGGCTGGGGAACACAAGGCACCTCTCAGACAGCCCTAACTACTCCGATTATGCACATAGTTGATACAAAGCGGAACCGGGTGGGCAATACCCCTGAACTCAGTTCTCTCAAGAATCCTCCCTGACCCCAGAGAGAAGGGGACCCCAGCCATTTCTGGGGCCTCCCTTCTACCCCATTTTGAGATGCCCTCACCTTGTGGTAGAGAGTGAGTGGATCTGGTCGGCCAGGGGTGGGCTCCAGCTCCTCCAGATCTGCCAGGTTTCCGAGTGCCATTGGGTACCTGGGAAAGGATTGGGAGTTCAGGCTACTCCCCAGCACTTTGGCCCCCCCACAGGCTCAGCCTGGCCACTTCCCCCTACTGACCTTTCCAGATGTCCCAGGTCATACAACAGCCAGAGCAGCTTCTAGGGGCCGAAGAAGAGTTATGAACTGTGGGAAGGGGAGCTGCCTATCAGGCGAGGTGTGGTCCAGAACCAGCAGGGACCTCCCACCAGGTAGAGAAGGGCACAATTCAGGAACCAACCCTTTAACAGAGTCAAAGCCCTTTCATGTTTCAATTTCACTCTCCCAAGAGCACTGGGAAAGGCCAGACGTCATCCATCCATCTTACAAAAGGGAAGTTAAGGCTCAGGAAGGGAAAGTACCCCTGACCCCACAGCAAATCAAGCCAGCAGCCCCTCCTCGTCCACAGCTGCCCCTTGGGCATACCCTTTACCTGCTGCAGCTGCAGCAGCTCCAAGGAGTCAGTGTGCAGGTCGATGGAAGGGTTGATGGCACACACCATGAAGGCCACCTCCATCTTGCGGTCACAGCGCATGTATGATCCTTTCAGGTAGAGCCAGCTCTTGAAAGGGGACAAGACAATCGATGTCTCATGATGGCCTACCCTGTGCCTGCTTTGGGGACCGTATGTAGGTGGTGACGGGAAGAGGGAAGTGTGGCCCAGAAAGTAATCTCTTGGATGGCTTGGGCTAGCAGAGTATAAAGGGGACAAGGTGGGGGCACAATACCCGCTCAGCCACACCCGCGTTGACAGTCTGGCCCCTGCGGTCCTCGTTGCCTTTGCCATGCCAGGTGACTTCAGCTGTCTGTTCCCCATTGGGCCCAAACACAACCCAGGCGTGATCCTCAGACAGGGCCAAGTGGACATCCCGGAGGCCCAGGGCCTGGCAGGCCCCCACCACTGCAAAAGCCACACCTGAGCTGTCCAGCTTAGTACCTGTGGAAGGTGACAGTGATGAAAAAGCATCTTCTTGGCTCTGGTCTGGAGGAACGAGACCAGGTATTGATAGGCCTTGCCCCTTCCCACAGCTCCCCCAGGCTGTTCCCTTTGCCTCTGCCCCACATCCCTCTATGTCTGCCCTCCCATGCAATTACAGCCTCTCCTTCCCCATTTACACCCCCATCCCCAGCAAAAGACTTTTCTGGACTTCCCACAGTTTGACCCAGCCTTTGACCCTGTCCCTTCTCTTTCTCTGTAATCCTATATTGTTTCTTTGAATTTAAGGATTCCCCTGTTTTACTGCACCTATTAGTTATAACAGGGCACTCTGGACAACCCTTCACACACCCACCAAGAGGTATTCCTAATTTAGCTCTACATCTTTTTTCCTGTTAAGCCCAGATACCTGCTCACCATGGCATCAGGATGCAATTGCATCACCAGGCCTTTTCGAACCTAGACCCTTAAGCTTCTTAAGGTCAAGTGCATGATCTGTTCCCTTTCAAAACATTTTCATCAACATCATTCCATTTAATTGTCTCCAACACAGCCTCTTTCTATCTCCCCCACCCCCAATATGCTGCCATTCTGTGTGCCTCATGCTGGGCTGCAGGCCTCCTGTGGCTGCTCAATGGCAGGGCTGGGAGTGCTCAGGGGCCAAGGGTCAGTAAATGGATTTGGAGTCATCTGGTCAGGTTCCAGTCCCAGCCCTGCCATTCTGTGACTCTGGCACATCATATCCTCTCTTGGAGCTTTGGTTTCCCAACTGCGAAGGGAAAATGAATACCTGCCCCACCTCACAGGTTTACAGGTCTCAAAAGAGCTCTGTAAACCACACAGTGTAGAGAAGAGGGCCAAGATTCATTTGCTCCCTTGGCCACCCGTCGGGCTCCAACCTGTGATGAAGCTGAAGAGGGACTGGATGTGGGCCCTGTCCTTGAAGTACGAGCGGCTGAGGCTGTTCCATATGACGTCCGAGACCTTCTTCACCAGTTCGCGGCTTGAGACGCCCCCCTCTCGCGGGTAGAGGGACAGGTCGACCGCGCCGCGGATCTGGGCGGTGAAGCGGGCATAGAGGGCAGCGATGATGGATAGGTCGGCCACTGGGAAGTAGGTGAGGCCACCGGGAGGGTCAGGGGCCGGGCTGGGCTGGAAGGTGAGCTCGGGCACGTTGGTGGGGATGACACGGTTGACAGCCAGGAAATGCTCCACAAAGCCCAGTACCAAGGAGAGGAGCACCAGGTCCGGCTCTTCTCGGCCCAGCTCGGCAGCAAACAGGCGCACCACATCGTCGATGGAGCGCAGCGGGAACAGCGTCTTCTGGGCGGCCTTCAGCCCCATGGCGGCGGGTGGTGGCCTGCGAAGGAGCCGGGGGAGGAAGGGTCGGGCTCGGTCGGGGAGCCCTCTCCCAGGCTCAGCTGAGGTTCTGCCCCCGCAACTCCCCTGCTTCGCCGCCCCCTTCACCCTCCGCTCCACCGGCGGCCCCTCCTTCGTCGGTGAGACCCCTCTGTCGAGGCTGTAGGGCCTCCTTGTCCGCCACAACCCTGGGACCCCCCAGCCCCGATGAGGTGCGCCCCAAGGATTTTTCAGAGGGCCCCAAAGGCCGCCCCGCCCCCTTCCTGCAACCGCACTCCCGAGCCGCTAGAGTCGTCCGGAAGGCGCCCCAGGCCAGGCCCCCTAAGTCCCAAGGAGAGTCCTGGCCTCAGTCCCCCGCGCCCACCTCCGCGCTTACATCCCACACAAGGCACCGCGGCACCCGCCGCCTGGAGCCTGCTGGGAGATGGAGTCCCGCCCCCTCGGCCCGCACTGCATGCCGGGAAGTGGAGTCCGGCGCCGTGACCCGCCCCCGCCGAGTCTTGAAATGGTGGCGCTCAGGCCGGCCGCGGTGGCTTGTGGGAGAGGTAGTCCCGCTAGGCCGGACGTCCGGGCGGCGGGTAGGAAGGGAGGTGGCACCACCTTCCCGCGGTCCTCGGGGATTGGTTTCTCCTTTCACGCAGCGCAGGTAAGGAACAGGGTACGCGGTGCCTTGTGGGAAATGTAGGCCCCAGAGTGACCAGGAGCCCTGAGCGGGTGGATGCGCAGCCGTAGGGTCTGTTCCGACTAGTCCGCGAGATGCGAGGAAAGGGGTAGTTTAGCCACGCTGGGGTGTATGTGTTCAGCCGCTGCAGGTGCGAGTTTAGCGGTATTATCCTGTGACGTGTGCCGCGTGTTTCACGGGTCTAGTGTTTCCCCGCTCATTCTGACCACGAGGAGATCTAACACGCGGAGAACATTGAAAGAACCACTGCAGTTATTTATATTAGGGTAGAAGTTCAAAAAGAGTGAAGTACGTAGCTCTGAGCACCCTTAAATGGAAAAGAGCTGTAGAGCAATATGCATGCTAGAGCGGTGTTTATATTAATGACATTGTAAAACTTAAAAGCAATACTAAAAAATTTCCACAGCATTATTGATTCGTTTATTCGCTCAACAAATGGAATTTTTTCCCTCCATACTGAAGACTGAACCCAGTGGCACTCTTCCCTGAGTTACATACACCTCCATCCCTTTTTGTTTTTTGTTTTTGTTTTTTTGAGACAGTGTCTAGCTAAGTTGCCCAGACTGGTCTCATTTGCTATCCTCCTGCCTCAGCCTTTTGAATAGCTGGGATTACGGCTGCGTCCCCCCCACCCAGTTAACTCGTGTATATGTGTGTGTCCTACAATAAGCCAAGCAATCCGTTTGGGGCATTGGGTATAAAGTAGTGAATAACCAGATTAACGCCTGCCCTGTTTTTTCTCTGTAGTTTTTTTTTCTCTCTCAAAATTCATAACTCTAACCTGTTTTTTTAAAATATTTTTTAGATGTCGATGGACCTTTATTTTATTCATTTATTTTTATGTGGTGCTGAGAATCAAACCCAGTGCCTCACACATCCTAGGCAAGTGCTCTCACACTGAGCCACAACCCCAGCCCTCTAGCCTGTTTTTGGGAAAATATCTGGCAAATTCAAACTGAGGGAGATTCTTAAAAAATACCTTCATGGTACTCCTTAAAAGTATCAAAGCCTAACCCTAACCCGTCTTAAACCTCCGGGGGCCAGGCGCGATGGCGCACACCTTTAATCCAAGCGACTTGGGAGGCTGAGTCAGGAGGATCACCAGTTCAAAGCCAGCCTCAGCAACTTAGCGAGGCCCTAAGCAACTCAGTGAGACCCTGTCTCTAAATAAAATACAAAATAGGGCTGGGGATGTGGCTCAGTGGCCGAGTGCACCTGAGTTCAATCCCCCCCCCCAAAAAAGAAAAAAGTGTCAAGGTTGGACTGAGGGTGTAGCTCAGTGGTAGACTGCTTGCCCTAGCATGTGTGAAGCACTGGGTTTAATTCTCAGCACCATATAAAAACAAAATAAAGATTTTTTTAAAAAAGAGTCAGGGTCATGAAAGAAAGATCCAGCAACTTGTAAATTAGAGGCTCAGAAGACAGGACAACTAAATGCAATGTGTTTTGGAATGAATCCTGGAACAGGAAAAGTACATTGGTAGAAAAACTGGTGAATTGAGTGACCAATCATCCCAGTTGGCCTAAGACAGAGGGGACTCAGGGGCATTGGACTTTCTGCTTTATTAGTTGAGTCTTGAGCGCCTGGGAAGCCTGTGGGTGAAATTCAAATAAATCTGTAGCTTTTTAAATAGTTTTCATCAATTCGTCCTGATGAATGCACTAAAGTTGCACAAGATGTTAACACTGGAGCAGTGGGTTTGAAGGGTACACCGGAGCTCTTGTGTAAATCCAAAATTATTAAAAAATAAAGTTTCGCTTTGTTTTTGGTCCTGGTGATGGAACCCAGTGGTTCTGTGCCGCAGAGCTACACCTTCAATCCTTTTTCATTTTTTACTTGAAACCAGGTCTTGTTAAGTTGCCCGGTCCAGCCTCAAATTTGCAGTCGTCCTGCCTCAGCCTCCCATACCACCTCGACCAAATAATGTTTTTGTTTGTTTGTTTTGTTTTGTTTTGTGATGGTGTTTTTGTGTTTTTGCAGTGCTGAAGATGGAGGCCAGGGCTTCCCATATGCTGGGCAAGTGTGCTACCACTGGGCCACATCCCCGGCCCTAGCAGCTTTCTTTTTAGGCCAGTGCCCTTGCTGGGTCTATATTCTAGTGTATAGAGAGGCAGCGTGCACAGTGATAAGCAGAGTGTGTAATGTCATTGTTAAGGGAAAAATAGTACAGCAAAGAAGGGGGATAAAGATGCCGAGAAGGCTGATGACAGCACTGCAGTGAGAGGCCCCAATGGGAGGCCATGCTGCTGCCTTGGAGGCTTTAGCAACCTCCTCCAAGGTGGTGGTTGGGACTGAGGCTATGGCCGAGGCAAGGCCGAGAATAAGGACTGGATGCCCAGCTGGGATCCCTGGTCACAGACTTGAAGATCTAGTCCACAGAGGAGGTCTAGCTCAGCCTCCTGCTCATCCAGGAGTCTGAGGTCATTGACTTTTCCCTGGGGTATCACTCAATGATGATTTTGAAGGTCATGCCAGGGGACCAGCTGTGAGGCATTTGCTGCCATCCTGGATGACAGTGGTTACATCGGCCTTGGAGTGCAGTCCTCCGAGGAGGGAGCCATCGCTCTCTGAGGGGCCATCACACTGGCCAAGCTCTCCATTGCTCTTGTGCACAGAGGCTACTGGGGGAACAAGGTGGACAAGCCCCACACTGTCTCGTCCAAAGTGACAAGCCACTACTGTGTTTCTGTGTTGGTGTGTCTCATCCCTGTCCCCAGAGGCACAGGCATCGACTCAGCCCCTGTGCCTAGGAAGCTGCGGTTGATGGCTGGTGTTGGTGACTGCTACACTCCTGCCAGAGGCTGCACTGCCACCTTGGGCACTTTTGCCAAGGCAGCCTTTGATGCCATCTCCAAGACCCCCAATCTCTGGAAAGAGACTGTGTTCACCATGTCTCCCTATCGGGAATTCACAGACCATCTTGTGAACACCCACACCAGAGACGCTGTGCAATTGATCCAGGTTCCATCTGTGGCCACAACACAGGCATGGTAGCACACGTTGATAATCCCAGGGCCTCAGGAGGCTGAGGCAGGAGGATTACAGGTTCAAGGTCAGCCTCAGCAGTTTAGCGAGGCCTTAAGCAACTTAGGGAGACCCTGTCTCTACTTTTAAAAGGGCTGGGGATGTGGCTCAGGGGTTAAGTGCCCCCTGGGTTGAATCCCCAGTACCAAAAATAAAATAAAATAAAATAAGATAAAATAAAATAAAATAAAATAGCAAAAAAGAAGCTGGGCACTGTGGTACACACCTGTAATCCCAGTGACTCAGGAGGCTGAGGTAGGAGGATGGCAAGTTTGAGGTCAGCCTGGACAACTTCGTGGGACCCTGTCTCAAAATAAAAACTAAGGACTGGGGATATAGCTCAGTTGGTAGAGTGCCTGCCTCGCAAGCATAAGGCCCTGGGTTCAATCCATAGCACAATAAATAAATAAATAAATAAATAAATAAAATAAAAATGACAAAGGGCTGGGGATATAGCTCATGGTAGAGGACCCCTGGGCTCAATCCCCAGTACTCCAAAAAAATAAAAGATGCTATTTCAACTTGTAATCTATATAAAAATTACTAACGATAATTTACATTTCTTTCACACTGAGTCTTGGAAGCTGATGTGCATTTGATACTCCAGCACGGCACATCCATTAGGAGGAGTCTGTTCTCAAGCCGTTTGGCTGGCGGCTGCCATCCGGGACACCCTGTGGGTGTGAGCGGCTGAGAAGATGGAAGATCCTGGGAGAAGAGGAATCCAGGGAACTGAGAGCCGGCAGCTGGATCATGTACAGGGAACACCAAGAGTGAGGAGCAGGCTGCAGAGGGGTGATAAGACAGCGGCGGGACTTACCAAAAAATGAGCCACCCTGGGTTGGGAGAGGTCAGAAACGGAGTGGGTGGTAACAGTTAACAAGGGAAGTTTGAACTTGAGTGTCTCGAAGTGGGAGGGAGGAGAACCTGTATGTAAGTGGTGGTGAAGGCTGGGAAGGGCCTGCCCACCCGCCTCCTCCAAAAGGAAAGTCTGAGGGGCAAGGGGGGCACAGCCAGGACCTCAAGGAGGGCAGGACTTTTGGAGAAGGTGGTGAGGACCAGGACTTTGCTGAAGATGGATCATCAGCTCCACAGGGCGCACGGCAGCTCTCAGGAGGAGTTGAGCGGAAATGGGCCACAGGCAGAATGGTGCAGCCGTGCAGAACCCGGGAAGCCTGAGACCTGCGGCGAACCTGACCTGCAGGGATAAAGGGCTGACTGCTTCTTAGGGTCTCAAGACATGGGTGGGGCTTGGCGAGCCTGTCGGGTGTGAAGGCAGGGGTACGGGGTGGTCTTACCAACTTGATTCCTGCTGCTGGAGGCAAGGCCAGGGCAGGCAGGGGCCTCTGGCTATCCACCCATACAGCACACGCATGGGTGCACCCAGCATGTGTGAAGAAAAATTCATCTTATAGGTTGAGGGGAGGGGCAAAGGGGAATTTACCCTCTAATTCTGTTACCAAAAAATAATAATAATAGTAATAATAATAATGTTTGCATATTATTGTCATTAAAATGACTTTAAGGGATGGGGATATTGAGTGCTTAGCATGTGCCAGGTCCTGGGTTCAATCCCCGCACCACCAAAAAGAAAAAACAAAACCAAAGACCCCGCCTCTCTGGGGCTTTGATTGAAACCAGGGGCACTGAACTCAGGGATGACATCCCCAGCCTTTTTTTTTTTTTTTTTTTTTTTAAGACAGGGTCTTGCTAAGTTGCTGAGGCTGGCATCAAACTTGGGATCCTCCTACCTCTGCCTCCCAAGTTGCTGGGATTACAGGCATGTGCCACCATGCCCAGCCCCCCTGGTCTCTTATTTGGTGAATCTGGAGGACAGCATTTAGAGTTCATATTCTTTTAACCTTCTTGTACGTTTGGAATTTATGAATATAAAATGTTAGGAAAAATTAACTTTTCAAAGGTGTCCAAATCTGGAAATCTGGAAGTCGTTTGCCTAATTCATTGCTGGGTGCCAGGGAAGGAGCCTGTTCTCTAGTTTGGTGAGGAGGGGCTCCAGGTCTCAGCACAAGTTCTCTCTTTGGGCCTTTGCTCCCCGTATGTGGAGGAAACATTTCCTGAGTGGCCTGAAAGCATTTTATATCACTGTCTCACTGAAGCACATCAGGAGAGGGTTTTATGACTCCCACTTACAGAAAGAGGCCAGGTAACCTGCCCACGATTACACTGGACTCGAATCCAGGTGGTCTGACTCCTGCCTGGGCTAACCAAGCCCTGGAATTCCAGTCAACCTCCAACCCCCATTACCAACCAGATGGTGGCACCGCAGCCTCTTCTCTGTATTTTCAGAGCCTCGTGGCACAGCCTGATCTCATGGCTCCCCCTCCTTCCTACCCAGCCCAGGTACCAGTTTCCATGTCCTGCCCATTCACAGAAACCCCAACTAAGTGAGACCCCTCCAGGCCCTCCTCCACCCCTGTGGTCAGCCACCACACCTGGGTAGGCCTCCAGTTCCACTCTTGAGCTCCCCACCCTGCTCCTGGCCCTCAGGGCTGCCCTCTACCACCTACAGAAACTGTGCCCTTGAGGCCTCTGGCTGCTGGCTGGGCTTCACAAAAGGACACAGCCTGGTGGAGGGATTCACTTCCTGGGCTACCTTCCTGCTCAGCCACGGCTCCGATCAAGTGGCACCACTGTGACTTCCTGGCTGCTGGCCTTTCCTTGGAGGGTTCCCTTCACCCTACCTGTGCCTTTGCACACCCTCCCTTCATGACTGAACTCTTACCTTGTTGGAGTGTCACTAGATTTCTAAAAACAGGGAAGGCGACCCAGTCTTTATCCATGAGACATCCCCCACTCCTTCCTCCATCTCCCGCCCCCCATTTTCCAACCCCCAGGAGGACACACCCAGGCGGAGGCCAGCAGCTTGCGAAGTTGTCTTTATTGGTTTCCTGTTCTTTACAGAGCATCAGGCCCATCCCTCCCAGGGATGTGGCGCTAGAGGAGATAAATACTTATTTTGCCCCCCATGCTTTAGTGGGGGGAGGTTTCATAAAAATAGTAATATAATAACAATAATGACTATGATCAACAATAAAATGCCCCCTATGTTTCCCTAATACACAGTTGGTTGAAGCTTCGAGAAAAAGGACCCCCCTTTCTGGGAAGGGCCAAAGTATGCCTGGAGACTGTCCAGGGGCCCCCATCGGGTGTCCATCTCCCACGAGAAGCCTTATAAATACCCTCCCCATCCCCCCCCTTCCCCCAAATCCTCCCCCCCCCCCCCCCGCCCCGGGGCAGATTAGCTGACCAGAGAAGAGCCCCAGGTCTGGGTCTCCCCTCAGATCCCTCTCCTTCCTCTTCTTCCTTGTTCCTTCCTCATCCTTCCACTCTCCTCCTCCGGATGCCTTCTCTCACCTTCCAGTCAAGACTACCTCTTCCTCCACTTCCTCTCCCCCTCTGGCCTTCACCTACATCCTCCCTCCTCCTTTGTCTACCATTTTCTCTCAATCAGAGCCCGTCTTTCCCAGCCTGCCCTGAGCAGAGACCATGGCATGCCCCATCTTGGCCTCAGCTGGGGGCTGCTGTGTAGACAAGACTCCTGACCTGCTCCCAGGGACCCTGTCCTTCTCTGTCCTCTTCACGCTGACTCTTAGAAGCTTCCCAGGGCCTGGCACTGGGAGAAAGAGCTTTGGCACTGTTGCCCCTGGGCCCCAGGGCCATCTATTCCCAGTGGCCAGCACAGGCTGGGAATGGGAGCCAAGGGGAAAGGCAGGATGAGGGCAGGGAGTGAGGACTCCAAGTCCTGGGCACCCAGGCAAGCCTCCTGCCCACTACCCTGCCCAGGCCCTCCCTGAGTCCAATTTCCATGTGTCCGGGACCAGCCGGAGTATGGCGTTCCTCTAGCTCTTGCTCCCTCACATACTGCTGTCGTGGGGTCGGGGTGGGGCTGGCAGAGTGCATCAAGGGAAGCTCTCTGACTCAGCAGCTGGGGGGAAGCTCCGGGGCCGCTCTGAGACCTGGAGGGGAGAGAAAGGGCAGTGAGGAAGGGGCAGGAACACTACCCTCAGCAGGCCAGGGCCTCCCAGAGGCCTCCCCAGAATTCACCACTTGCTGTAGCAGGGCCTAGTCAGAAGCTAGGTGTGAAGTAGGGTGGGGGGAATGGAGTCACTGGAAGAACCTGGAGAACCCCAACCTAACCCTGAGTGGACCCCAACTCCCATCATTCATTCACTCCAATCTGCAACCAGCCTTACTCTAAGCAGAAAAACCTTGAAACCTGACGCCTACCATCAAGGAGCCTACAGTCCACTAAAGAGGCCAGATACCCAGAAGAAAACCAGAGCAAGGCAGGAGCCACAACCAAGGGTGGCAGGGTGGCAGTGACCATCTGACCAGGTGACCAGAAGCACCTCTTTAAGATGACAGTGGTGGGCAGCCTGGGGACAGAGAAGGACATTCAAAGGAGGGGGACTGTAGGGGCAAGAGCTTGAAAGTATGGAAGAACAAGGCAAGTCTGGGGTTCTGAGGGACCCCGAGTGACTAGATAGTGTGTTGTGTGTGAGAGAGTGTATATTGGGGAACAGATGGAGAGGTGGCTGGAAGGAGAAAGAGGCTTCCCAAATCCTCTTCTGTCTTCTCTGCTTCTAGACACACGGACGGCTCCTTCCTGACCTCTCTCCAGAACCACAGGCTGGGTCTGAAGAACCCCGGGGGCTGGCGATGGAGCTCAGTAGTATTGTGCTTGCCTAGCTCTTGGGTTCTGTCCCAGCACCCGGGATTGGTAGCAGGCTGCCACAACCACCAAAAAAACAAAGTGACCCAAGAACTTCTCTCCTGGGGCACTTCCCATCCCAGGTAACATCACCTCATACCGATCTCACGGTATTACCTCATTTTATAGCAGAGACAAGCCCAGGGAGACTGGGCCCCACTGGTACACAACTAGATCAGTCAGAGCCGCCTAGGTCGCTTGCCCCCAGGGGCTGAGGCAGATAAGATCCTGCCTGTCTTAGGACAGATAGAGGGCCGGGATGGGCTCAGCTTGTCCGCTGGCCTCACATCCCAGCGGGGCTTGGCGCACAACAGAACTGCCTGCCCTCTGAAGGGGGAGGGGCAAGCCCCTCCCACTGGCTCACCTGCATCTGGGATGCTGCAGGGCTCAGGGATCCCTGGGGGCAAGACACTGATTCGCTGGACAGAGATGTCCAAGGTTTCCTCTTCACTGTTCCAGGAGCAGGATTGGGGGAGGGGACAAAAACGCCTACGTCAGATCTGAGGGCTCCGAAGGACTGGACGCTCAGGGCAGGGTGTGGAGTAGGGGAGGCCGCGGAGCTGCGCTTACTGGGGTCTGTGTCTCCAGGGAGGCCGTCACTGCCCATGGACGCAGGGCGCCGCGACGCCTCGGAGAAGCTGTGGGGCCGCTGCGGGCCGGAGCTACGGGCTCCTCGGCCCTTCTCTTCTGGAGCCTGTTAAGGGACAGTGCAGAGGGGCTGGGAACGGGAAGCCAAATAAACGCTCCGCCCGCGGCCCGGCACTAGGGGGGCGAGTCACCGGCCTCAGCGCTCAGGTAATCACAGAGGCCTGTGATTGGCTCGCGCTCTCCAGGGAGCCCGGTGATTGGCTCGGCCTCACGGGGAAGCTTGTCATTGGGTCCGGCGCACTTACGCGGGGCAGGTCCCTGGCGCTGGGCCTGCCGTCCGTAGGGCCCACGTGCACCAGGTGGTTGAAGTTGGTGGGCGGTGAGATGAGCCTGGAGCGCACAAAAGGGTCCTTCAGCATCTCCCTACGGGCAGAGGGGGCGTAAGGCGCAGGCGGCCAAGCGGATGCTCGCCCCGCCCCGAGCGGAAGGCCCCGCCCAGCCGCGGCCCCGCACCGCGCGTGCGCACCTGCGCTGCTGCTGCCGCTGCTCCTGCGAAACACGGAAGAAGAAGCGGCGCTTACTCTTGGTGCGGAACAGCTGGCGCCGGCTGTTGTCGGTGAGGTCGGGGATGTCGAACTCGTCCTTCTCTGTGGGAGAAGCACAGAGCTGGGGGTGGGGTGCTCACGAGTCTCCAGGGCTCCGGTCAGCTGGCGTTCAGGGTCACGCATCCGCACGTGTGCGCGCTCCCTCACCTGCCAGCCGGTTCCTGAGGTAGGTCAGGCGGATCTTCTCGGTGCCATAGAGGAAGAGAGAGCCCTCTGGATTCAGGGGCCGCACCTGAGGCAGTAGGTGCAGGTGCAGGGTCAGGCCACGCCCCCCCCCCCCCCCCCCCCCCCCAGCCCCAGGGCGCTGGGCGAGCCTTCACCTTCTTGAGAGGCACCGTCTGGACCCATTCTGCTCTCCTCACGTCAAACACGTCGACGGCGTTCTCACTGAACACTGTCAGGTAGGGGGCTGTGTAACCTGCCGTGGGAAACCGCCGGTACTGTGCAGCCCCAGGCACGCCCCCCCGGCGCCGCCGAGCCGCCTCCCGCCTCCACTCCAGGGGGGAGTCCGGGGCTAGGGCAGCGCACAGGGCCTTCCACGCCCCCTGCAAAGGTCCTCTGAAGACTCCAGCCGCCCCACCCAACTCCATAACCAATGACAAGCAGGGAGCACTGGCTGCAGCCCACACAGCTCGCGCTCTTGGCCTGTTCTCCCCTCATTCTCCAACAACTGGAGCGACCTGTATCACCCCAGACTTCCATATGAGAATGGAAACCCCAGAGCCAAGTAATGGCCAAGGTCACCCGGCTGATGAGGGCAAGCTGGGATTCGGCCCCAGGCAGTCTGGGTCTAACGCCCACAATGCTGAATGTCTGTACTACACCCAACCCATAGGCTCCACGCCAGAAGGGCCATCGCTCATGAAGGAAGCTCTGTCCTCTCATCAGCCCTCATCCCATCACTCCTGTTACTTGTGGACGCACCAGACCACCTCACTGCACAGTCTCCTGACATCCATAGCCCCTAGGCCTGGGCTGGGTGCAGGATGTGGATGAAGAAACCAGCCCCAACCTATTCTGCAGGCTCCCTGTGCACCAAGCCAGTAGAGAAGTAGGAAAAAAGAGCCAAGAAAAGAGGTGGGGGAGCAAAGAGAAGTCAAGGACCAATGACAGGAGAGGGCAGGACAGGGAGCAGGAAGGCAACAATGGTGATGACAGCAGTCATGGAGTGACTGTGAACTCCAGGTCCTGAGCTGCCATTGGAGCTGGACTTGTTAAGAGTTGGCCAGGTACAGCAAGGCACAGGGGTGCACACCTGCAATCCCAGTGGCTCAGAAGGCTGAGGCAGGAGGATCTCAAGTTCAAAGCCAGCCTCAGCATAGGCAAGGTGCTAAGCAACTCAGTGAGACCCTGTCTCTAAACAAAATACAAAATAAGGCCGGGAATGCAGCTCAGTGGTCAGGTGCCCCTGAGTTCAATGCCCGGTACCAAAAATAAATAACTAAAGAGTTGGCCAGGTACAAGAGTCTGTCACCGCTCTCCACACAAGAGGAAGGAGGGCAGCACAGGGAGGGGAAGAGCAGGAGCGAAGGGACAGAAGAGGAAGATCCCAGGCACACCACCCAGGGCAGAATAGGGCATGCCAGGCTCCAGTGCCAAGCTCAGGGGTTTGGGCAGAATCCTGTCTTCCTCAATACAGTGCAGTGCAGTGCCCAGCCCCATCCAGCCAGGCCCTCCACTGGCCTTACCCCAGCCCGTGGGTGCTGCTGGCCACAGTAACTCGTGATTGCGTGACTTGCGGCCAGTGCCATCCACATAGACTCCAGCAGTGGTGAAGAGCAGCAGGAGCTCATTGAGGCTGAGCTCCACAGCACCCAGGGCCTCACCCAGGCCTCCACGGGACGGTGGTAGCTCCTCGGGCACCAAGCCGGCCCCCAGCACCAAGGGTGCAGCCTCATTGAGCAGCGGGTAGAGGGCGAAGGCACCGGCGGCACCCACGCACAGCCGATCACCCAGCAGCCCCAGGCTCTGCACAGACGCAGGCAACTGCAGCTCCCGGATGCGATGCTGCCAGGGTCCTGGGCCTGGGCCCAGCTGGTAGCAGAGCACCTGGCGCTTGACAGCCACACAGAGCACGGGAGTTCGTGCCTGCAGGATGCGCCCGACTGCCAGCACCTGGCAGCCTCGGGACTCAGGGATCTTGGCACCTGTTGCCTCAGTGCTTTCCAGCTCCGCCAGGGCAAAGAGGCGCACGCTAGGGCCACGGCCGCACAGCACAACCAGCAGGCCTGCAGAGGGGCTCACAGCTAGCTGCTGCACCCGGCGGCACTCCCCGACCTGGAAGATGTCTGGGCAGGGAGAGAAGAGCAGGTGCGTGAGCAGCTCACGCCACTCCTCTGCACCCTGGGGCTGGCCCCATCCACGCCACCCTGGCCCAACCCTGCATGTACCATTGCTGTGCAGGTGGATCACATACAGCCCCTCCTCTGTGCCCAAGGCAAGCCGTTCCTGGTCTGGGAGGAGAAGAGGGTCAAGGTCAGAGGGCAGACCAGGCTGGGGAGACTGGGCAGTTTCCTGCCTTGCTGAGTCTATCTCCTGAGGCGATGGGGGTGAGGTTCCTGCCCATCGTCCCATCCGTGGACACTTCACTCCCTGTCTGGGCTGACTTAAAGGGGAAGGGCCTCAGTGGCTGGGGTCAGGGTGAGAGGCCCAGCATCTTGAACTGTGGGATTCTGGGTCCATCATGTCACTTTTTGGAGCCTCATTTTCCCCTTATATAAACTGAGGACCTGTAAACTGAGGTGCCGGGAAGAGATGAAGGAGCGCAGAACAAGCGCCAAGCAGAGCCCCTCGCTAAGAAACCACCTCAACTTCAGGCTCCAGCGTGACCCAGGAGACCGGCACAGTCTCTCCTGTGACTTCCACCCTGAGTGACTGCATGGCTGGACCTGGCTCAGGACCTCAGCTGCTGGGGAACCCAAGGAGCCCTGTTCACTCCTGCTGAACCAAGGCTCCCGGCGGAACCCACGTGAACCATAGACATTCTGAGGCCTTGTGGCTCTCCCATGTCACCCAACAGCAGGCAGGACAACCAGGACTGGGACCTCATTTATCTTTTCTTTTCCCCTACACTGGGGATGGAATCCAGCGGTGCTGTGCTGCTGAGCTACAATTCCAGTCCTTTTTATTTTAAGACACAGTCTTGCTAAGTTGACCAAACTGGACTTGAACTTGTGATTTTTTTTGGGGGGGGAGGGTAGGTACCCAGGGGTGCTTTACTACCTAGCTACATGCCCAGCCTTTTTTTATTTTTTTAAAATACAGTCTTGCTAGGTTGCTGAGGGCCTTGCTAAAGTGCTGAGACTGGCCTTGAACTTGCGGTCCTCCTGCCTCAGCCTCCTGAGTTGCTGGGGTTACAGGGGTGCGCCACAATGCCTGGCTCATTTGTTGATTTCTAAAGCCTCTGCTCCCTCCAATCACCTGAGATTCCTTTAGTAAAAGTGTCAACTGAGGCACAGAGAGATGGAGCAGCAGGAAGCTCGGCCCTGGCCCCTCCTGGCTCTGCCTGGAGGAGGATTGAGAGGAGGTGTGTAGGGTGGAGCCTGCAGCTCATGGCCACATGGAAAGGGCACTGGCAGTGGCCTTTATGACTGTCTGGGCCAGGCCTCCCTGCAGGCCTGAACTTTTCCCCAGCCTGCTTGGAGTGACATCCCCTCAGCAAGAGGCTCACCTATGACAGCGGCGCAGAGCGTGTGGGGCAGCAGTGGCAGCCCGTTGTCGTAGGCCTCCTTGAGTGTGTACACAGGCCGGGGCCTTGGCCGTGTGTCCAGCAGTAGCCGCTGCAGCTCACCCAGCACCTGCAGCCAGCGTTCCCGCTCCCCCTCGCTCTCCGCCAGCAGCAGCACAGTGCAGATGGTTGGCGGCACTGTTAGCTGGGAAGCCGTCACCTGTGGGTGGAGACCCAGGCCTCAGGGCTGCAGCACAAGAGCCATCCTCCCTTCCTCCCTTTCCTCCTCCTCCAGCTGACCATTCATCAGCACTGGCCACGAGCTGGGTGCAGTGCTAAGCACAGGACAGCAGAGGATAAGCCAGGATGATCAGGGAGGCACTCAGCTGTTCCTGAGCCCTGTGGGCAGCGCCACAGTAGGGGAAGGACAGGCATCATGCAAATGCAGAGCAGGGCCCTACCCAGGCGGACAGGTGAAGAAGGGTGCTCAGGGGATAAGCAAACTAACCGGAGTTAGTCAACATGGGTGACGGCCTGGGGCTGGCAAGTCCGCACAGGGGAAGAGAATGTGAAGGGCCAAAGAGGCGGTACATATGAGCACACAGTTCACTCTGGGAACTAGAAAAGGCATAGTGTGGCCAGAGCAGAGAGGGGACAGGATAGAGGGCCAGGAGGTCTGGAGGGTCAGATCCACAGGGGACAGAGGCCTCAGCCTCAGAACCCCTGAGGGCACTGGGAAACTACACAGGGCCCTAAACAAGGCAGGACAAGGTCAGGCTTGCCCTTGAGGCAAGCCCATGAAGCCTACATAGCCATTCACCTGGAGGCAAAGGGGACTGGCCAGTGGGGCAGCTGTGGCCAGATTGGCGACAGCAGGGTGGACAGTGGTTGAGTCCATCCTGCCCTAAGCACTCACCCTGAAGATGCGTGGCAGGTCCCTGGATTGGGCGTGGATAACATCTGAGGCTAGGACTGGGGTGGCTGAGAACTGGGGATCCCTGGGAGGGGCATGGAGCAGGTCAGAGATGGCACTGTCCCTGGCCGCCCACTTCACCCAGCAGTCACTTGCCCCATTCCACTGCCCGTCACCTACCTCAGATCCAAGGCCTGCAGGAGGGCCCCACTGGCTGGGCTGACCCTCGGGTCAGGTGCGTCAAATAGCAGCAGGCGTGAGTCACTAAGGGCAGCATATACCCGCTGCCAGCCCCGCCGGACGCCCGAGGGCCGTGGCACCTGGGGGAGGTAGGCATGGGAGGGCTGCGTGTGTCCCCAGCCCCTGCCCATCTTCCCTGTCCCCTAGCCCCAGCTCACCGACAGGAAGCCCTCATAGGCAGTGCCTGTGCCAGTCTCGGGGTGCACTCCCAGGGTCGTGCGGAGGAGTTCGGGGGGCACAGGACAGGGTGGGGCCTGTGGGGTGCAGGTTGAGTGACAGAAGTAGCCACAGGCTGCAGGGGAAGCAGAGGAGTAGGATGGCGTGAGGCTGGATGATGTGGGGCTTCCCAGTCCCCGCTCCCTTGCGGCCATGGTGGCACCTCCCCTATTATTGCCAATTGCTCATCAAATGAGAAAAGAAAAACTGAGTGGTAGGAAATTTGACCAGGAAGCACTGGTGACCCTGGGTTGACAGGAAGAGCCTGGGAGTGTCAGGGCCACACCCTGGGGCCTGGGCCTGGCAGGGGAAATGGGTGTGTGTGTGGGGGGGTTCTCACCATCACAGGCCAGGCCCTGGCGGCCCAGGCCCAGCATCAGTGAGGTGCAGCGGAGACACTTAGTGGGGGATGAGAAGTTCCGGAGTCGTAGTGCGTGTGAGCCAGGCTGCAGAGGAGGGACGCGCCGTCACCATGCCTGCCACGCCCAGGGCTCCATTACCCATCTCAGAGGCATCAGGCAGGCAAACAGGGGCTGACAGTGTCACAGTGCCCACTCTGAGGCCCAGTGGACTATGGCAGTGCATTTGGCCACTGCTGCCACTGTAAGTAAGCGTGGTCTGCCTGCTGTGATGTCTGTGGAGGGTCCCAACCAGGAACATGGAGACTGGCAGAATGGCTTGGTGGCCCCACTCTGCTTTCCCCTCAAGGCACTGACCTTGGCAGGAGGAACTTCTGCAGGGGCAGGGGTGGCAGCAGGCACTCTGGGGAACACAGCCTGCAGGAGGGACCTGAGTAGGTGAGAAGGGCACCGGGCAGGGGCATGGCCCAGCCCCCACTTAGGGGATTCCCACCTGTCCTCACCCCCAGGCGCAGGCTGCGGCGGCCCTCCGGCCTCAGCTCTGGCTCTGCCCCAGGCCTCAGTGCTTCTCCTGAGATGCCAGGGTCCTTGGCAGAGTCCTTCTGGGAATGGGAGAGGGAAGAAGGGACATAGTCAAGGCCCCGTGCCTTTCCCCAGGACTCCTCCTCAGCCAGTCCCTCTATCTGGGTCTCACCTCTGCATTCCAGAAGGACAGGAATGGGATGAGGGAGTTTGAGGGCTTGGCATCTGCAAACAGAGGGCATGGGTTGCTGGAGGTGGGGTTCCTGGACGAGGAAACAGGCAGCAATGGCGGGAGCCTCAGTTCCCATCTTAGGAAGTGGGGACGTGCGGGGAGGGGACATGGCACACAGCAGGTGCTCAGTCAGTCCTGGGTCGCAGCTGCGGGGCCCAGTTGCAGAGTGCAGGCAGGTTTTTCTCTCCACGGCCCTGCCAGGCTGTCATGGAGCCTCTGGTGACCATGAGGTCAGGGTGGGGGACTGGCTCCCAGGCAGGTGTGTTGCGGCGGCCACTCACCACCTGGGCCGCGGGTCCGCAGCTCCTCCCGCAGTGCAGCCAGCTCCTGCTGCAGGGCCTGGCTCTGCTTCTCAGCCTCCTGCAGGCGTCTGGGACAATGGGGAGGGCTTACCACAGGCCTCCATGTGGGTCCCCAGTCCCCACGGTGTCTGCCCCTGGCCTCACCGCTCAGACTGCAGCTGGGCCTCCTGCACCTGCGTCAGCCGCTCCTGCAGACTCTGCTTGGCACGGATCTCAGCCTCCAGCGCTGACTGCAGCTCCAGCCGGGCAGAGGCCTCCATCTTCTGCAGCCGTCGCGCCTTCCACTGGTGGTCCTGGTGGCCATAGGGCAACCCCATAAGATGCCTTCTGGGCCTGGCTGCCTTAGAATTCCTTCTCCCCAGAGAACACTACTGCCCATGCCACCCAGTCAGGCCCAAAGCCCAACTCTGCCACTCCCACCCCCAGCACAAGTCTGGAGCTCACCAGAGGCCGGGTGGGGAGTGTCTGGGTGCCCACATTCCGCAAGGACTCCAGCTCTTCAGCCATCTTGGTGGCCAGGGCCTGCAGGTAGCCTCTAGACACCTTTTCATCATTCACCCTGATTGGGAAGGGCTCAGGGTCATGGGCTGGGTCCTCAGCCCTGCCTGGGACCCACCTGGCTGTGGCACCCACCAGCTGAGGATGTCTGCAATCTGGGCCTCCCAGTTGCTCTCAGTCTCCCGCCGCTCGCCCTCCAGCCGCTGCTTGCTCTGCAGCTCCTGTTCCAGCTCTTCTGCCAGCTGGGGCGGGGGGTGGAGGGCAGGGGGGTGGTGAGGAGTGGGCTCAGTCCCCAGGAGGCCTGGCAGCCCCAGCCCTCGGCCAGCTCCCTCACCCCTGCGAGCCTCCAGGCAGCTCCCCTCCACCCTGAAGCCTGTCTAAGTTCACCTTCCTCACTCGCTACAGTGTGCCCACCAGCCGGGTCCCTGGCAGCTCTGCCCACTGACCCCGCCAGCACTCAGCCGGTCCCATCTGTCAGTTGCCTGCCCTCTTTATCCAGCCGGCTCACCCGCTCCTGCTCCTGGCTCAGCCGCTGGTTCTCCTCCTGCAGCCGGCACAGGGCCACGTCCTTCTCCCCAGGCCTGGCGAGAGAAGTCAGAGGTGGTGGTGGTGGTGGTGAAGCCCCGTGGGGCCCCTCGCCGACCCTCCCACCATCCCTGCTGCCTGCTCACCCGTGGCCGTGGGCCTGTTTCAGCTGCTCCCTCAGGGCAGCCACCTCCTTCCTCAGCTGGGCCTCCTGAGGTCCGCCTCCAGGCAGTTCCGTGCCATTGGTCTCAGAGGCTGTGTGGACAGCCTGGAGGATGTGGAGAGGGGTCAGGCAGGGCAGGGGCCCCCGCAGCCAGGGCCCACTCCACCGCAGGGCAGGACGGGGTTTGGCCTGGGGCCCTGCTGCAATGCCTCTTGCCGGGGGCTGAAACTACCTTAGCTGGGGAGGACTTCTCCTGAAGGCTTTGTTCCCACTGCCCCTGGAGCCGTGTCACCTCCTGGCTCAGCGTGGCCACCTGGCCTTCCAGCTGTGAGGGGGTGCAATCAGGTCAATGCTGACAGGCCACCCCAATTCCTCTGCCCCATCTTGACACAGATTCCCAGGTTCTGCCAGCCACGGTGGGCTGGAGGAAGCAAGGGGATCCCAGACACCTTCCCCGCCATGGTGCCCTGGCTCAGCCTCCACTAGTCACGTGAGGGACACGAAGGCATGTGGTGCCCAGCCCTTGAACCAGGCTCTGCAGGCTTCCTCCCGACACACAGCGATAGGGCCCACTGCTGCTCCGTGCCCTCCCATCACCCACCTCCCTCCGGGCATTCCGGGCTTCCTCCAGCTGGGCGCTCAGGGCTTGGATCTGGCGGGCTGAGGCCGCCTCTCTCTCCTGGGCCTCCTGCAGCCTCTGCTGCAGCTCCTCCTGCCGGTCCTGGACTCTGCGCAGCTCCTGTGCCTGCAGCTGCAGCCCTGCCTGAGCCTCGGCCAGCTCCTGGGGAGCCAGGGATGGGGGCACGAGGTCAAGTCAGGACGCCGACCTCTGTGGCACGAGCCCTCGCCACTCGCCCACTCACCCAGCTCTCACCTGCTGGAGCCGATCCTTCTCCTGCCACAGGTCACTGGCTTGGCTTGGGCTACCAGCAGGGGCCCCATCCGTCTGGGACATGTGGGCCTTGCTGTCCCTTAGCATCTCTGCCAGGAATAGTCACTGAGACGCGCGCATACTGGCTTCCCCAGCCCCAGGGCATTCCACACACTTCCCCACAGCCCAGAGGGTCTCCCCGGCCCATTTTGCACACATAGGCTCAGAGCCTCGCCCCTCAGACCATGCAGCAGGCACAGCAGGGGCAGGAAGGGGCACAGGGAGGACTCGCCCGTACAGAGGACAGGGAGCCGTACCTGCCAGCCTCTCCTGCAGGGTCTGGACTTCCTTCTGCAGCCGCGCCAGCTCCTGGTGGTCGGAGTGGCTATGCAGGACCTCTGGCAGGGGAGGGGCCCACAGGTGAGTGGCCCACCCTGCAGCAGCCCCCAGGGCCACACACTCAGCCTTGGCCCAGAGGCCCGGTACCTTGGTGCTTCCAGCTCAGCTCCACCTTCTCCTGCTCCAAACAGCAGAGCTGCTCCAGGGCAGCCACGGGTTCAGATCTGCTCTCAGGACTGGAACTAGAGGACAGGGCAGCACGAGTTACAGAAACCTCACCCCCAAAGCCTCCATCCTCTGCCTCTAGTCATCCATTCATCCTAGAAACACCCACTGCATGCTAGCTCCAGGCCCAGGACCAGGCTCTGTGCCAGGGAGAGAGATCAAACCAGGCCTTCAGGAGACCCTGGGCCATTCTGGCCCTCACAAGCAGGGTGACCTGGACAGTCACTTAACATATCTGAGCCTCAGTTTTCACACAGGAAAATGGAGGCGGTGGCAGGACCACCTCCACAGACTGGGAAGAGGCCCAGGTGAGACGGGCCCACTGGCCCAACACCCAGCACACAGTGGGCCCTCAGCAAGTGCTGCTCAAAGCACAAAGCACTCCTCCTGTCTCGTGGCACTTTTCACTGGGCCCTCACTTCAGTCTTGGGCCAGTCCCACAAATGGACATCTTCCCACCCATTTTATAGAGGCATAAATTGAGACTCGGGAAGTGGGAACCCTCAAACTCCAGGCCTCTCCTCTGAGTCCAGTGCATGTGAAGCCTGCCATGCAGGGCATCACGAAGGCCATGTGCTGGCATGTGGCCTCAGGATACAGCTCTGGCTTCGCCTGGACCCTGAGGATGTGAGGCTAGGTGAGCACGTGCCAAACACTGGCGCTGGGAAGTCACCTGTCTCCTTTCTCAGGCTCCAGATGGGCAATACCCCCAGCTTCCCAGCAGGTGTGTGAGGACCAGACTCACCGGCTGGAGGTGTAGGTGAAGCCCACAAATGGCAGATGGTGGCCTGAGAAGGCCCCATGGGAGGGTGGTGGCAGGGTACCCTGCAGGACAGGGAAGGAAAGTCAGAACCAGCAGACACAGCGCTGAGGCCCAAGAACCAGGAGACCCCACGGAATGGGCAGGACAACCCTCCTGCTCAGACATGAACCCAGAGGGACAACATGGCCTGATCAAAACCGATCACAACTCCCATAGTCCTTGAGGTTATGGTTCTCGGGGGCCACTGGGTGTTCTCTGCCAGCATTCTGGTTAACAAAGACCCCTGGTGAAATGACCATCGTGTGGTGAACCAACAAGGTGAGCCGTTAACCCTCATGGACTCCAAGGCCTTGCACAGCCCAGCAGCTGCTCAGGGAACCTCACAGGGCAGGGTGGCACCTTCCTGCAGTGGCATGTGGCTCTCACCGGATGATTGAGGGTGTCATCATCCACATCAAAGTTAGAGGTGTCCACAGGCCCTCGAAGATCAGGGATGTAAGGGGCAGTGCTGTTTGCCAGGCGCTCCCAGTCCACGCCTTCGAAGAAGGGATGGTTCCGGAAGTCATCCAGCCCGCCACGGCCCAGCCGTTCCTCCTGGCGGCACAGCAGCTGGCGGATGAGGTCCTGGGCACTGGCTGGTACGTCAGGTATGTCCGAGGGGAACTGCAGGTGGTCCTGTGGGCCAGAGAAGAGGCCAGACATGTCAGGCCAGGGCCCACCGTGGCCTGCAGGCACTCCGGCCAGAGAGCTGTGAGGGTCCCACTGCCTTCCTCGGATCCCAGGGCCTAGCAGCCAGACCTCATGGTTCATGATCTTGCCGTAGGTTTCCACCAGGGATTCAGCATAAAAAGGCGTTTCCCCGAAGAGCAGTTCATAGGCACAGACTCCCAGTGACCACCAGTCGCACTGTGGGCCATAGTGTCCCTTGCCCTCCTCCATGGCCTGTAGGATCTCAGGGGAGATGTAGTCTGGTGTCCCTACTGCCACGGACGAATCCACCTGTGGATTTTGGTGTCAGAGCAAGGAGGACACCTTCAGGCCTGGCTTGGCCTGCAGGGCCCTCACCGCGGCCCCAGGTCTGGGCCTGGCACCACCCCCCACCAGAGGCAGGCTGCCCTGGTGCCCCCTGTGCCCCTGAGAATTTGGCCCCTCCAGTCCCACACTGGGCGTGGTCCTTACCATGCCACTGTTGTTGAGACGCAGGCAGGAGCCAAAGTCAGCCAGGCGGATGTGCCCGTTCATGTCCAGCAGGACATTGTCTGGCTTGACATCCCTGGAGCAGGCAGGGGAGTGAGGGATTGCGCCGGGCGGATGCACGTTTAGGCACGTGTCCAGGGGCCGCCTGCGCAGTGCGTGTTCCCCTGTGGTTCCTGTGGGCACTCGTGGGCCCTGTGTGTGCATGCACGCGGGAGGAGAGAAGGCTGGTGGCCAAGGGGAGGAAGCTGGCTAGCTTGGGGGCAAAGGCCCACAAGAATGGCCCTGGGACAGCCTGCAGGGGATGCAGGAGCCCGACTACCCCATGCAGACCCCGGCTCCACCACCCACTAGCTGGGTCGCCTTGAGCTGGGGGCCTGCCTGTGCTTAGCTCTGGCTTCCTTCACTGTGAAAGGGCACACTGTACCCCCAGGTCAGAGGGCATTCCAGAGGAGTCAAGGGAAATGTCTGCACCACTCTGCCGGAAGCGGGGAGCATGGCGATGCCAGGCAGCAAGGGCTCCGAGGGCCTCACCTGTGGACGTAGCCCAGCTGGTGCAGTGAGTGAATGGCCAGCACCATCTCGGCCAGGTAGAACTGGGCTAGCTCGGGGGGCAGACGGTCCTCAAAGCGGCTCAGCAGCGTGAGGAGGTCCCCGCCAGCGTAGTAGTCCATCACCAGGTACTGTAGGCGGGGAGTGTGGGATAATCAGAATGGGGGAGAGGTCCCGTGGGGCCCTGGGAAGGCAGGACCCTGCCTCCTGAAAGCTTCGGGTGGCCAGCTCCCAGCCAGAGCTCAGGCCGGAGGCTCCAGGCCTGGGAACTGGAGAGAAGAGGCTGCTTCCTGGTCTGAGTGGGACCTAGGGTCCTGCCCCCAAGGGGCTTCCCCTGGTCCCCAGGCAAGATCCATGCCCAAGTGTCCTTACCAGGTACTCCTCATCCTGGAAGGCGTAGTGTAGAGCAGTCACCCAGCGGCTGTCCCCCTTCACCAGAACGTCACGCTCCTCCCGGAAACAGGCCGTCTGTAACAGGTTTTGGGGAGCAGAGGGTGGTTAGGAGCAAAGCCTAGGAAAGGCCCTCATCAGTTCAGGGGGTGGAGAAGGACCCATGAGCCCAGGGGCTCAGATCGATGGTACAGCTCTGCTGTGCCCCAGGCTGACCTCGGGGGAGCCAAGCCCATGCTTTATGGCTCTGGGCCTCAGTGTGGGAGCAGCCCTGCCTACTCTTAAGAAAGATTTATTGTGTCAGGCGATGGCACATGCCCGGCATCCCAGCAACTTGGGAGGCTGAGGCAGGAGGATCACAAGTGCAAGGCCAGCCTCAGCTACTTAGTAAGACCCTGAGCAACTTGGTGAGACCCTGTCTCAAAAATAAAAAGGGCTGGGGAGTGACTCAGGCTCATTGTGAGGAAGGGATGAGATGCGCGGCTGTCCAGGTGGCGTCTTATCTGCTCAGCAGCCATGTCCAGCCCCTTCCCCTGAATGCCTCATGGGTCCTGCGGGCAGCACAGACCTGCTCCCACCCATTCGCCCATACTGACCTCAGCCCTCTTCAGCATCTCCCATTTGTGCAGCATTTTCATCGCAAAAATCTGCCCACTGTCCCTCTGCCTCACCACAGCAACCTGAGGACACAGGGAGAACGGGTCAGCCCAGGTCAGGTACAAATGCCCTCCTCCCCACCTACCCCAGGCCCTTGGCTCACCTCCCCGAAGGCCCCTCGGCCGATCACCTTCAAGATCTCAAAGTCATCTCGCTGTAGACGAAGTTGCTTCACCTTGGTTACGAAGGGACTGGCTGAGGGGACAGAGCAGGTGGCTCAGTGCACTTGTGAGAGGGCCCAGCTCCCTCTCTCTCCTTGGAAAAGCTGGCAGTTCCCACTCCCACGAGGTCAGGGCAGGGAGGAGCGCCCCAGGGACGGCCCAGGGCTGAGAAGACCTGGAGCCCATTCAGCATTGGTCAGGAAGCCTGGAGGGGAGGCCCTGGCTCAGCAGACGACGCCTAGCCCCCTGACCTCCCTGGACCCTGTCTCCAGACTCCAGGCAGCCTCCATCCCAGGAGCTGATGGGACTTGTATTTCTCCCAGTCTGGGCCCTGACCCTGGGTGGCCAGGTCACCCTGGGGACGATGAAGACACCATTCCCAGTCCCAGCTCACAGTTCTTGGCCCCTAACAGGGTCACGGCAGGGACCTATATTGGGAAACTGGACAGGTGACATTCCTTGTCCCCAGAGAGGCTTCTCTGCCATTCAGGAACTGTGAGCCTGGGTCGAGGGTCCCTGCAGGTGCAGGAGCACTTGGCTGAGGTAAGTCTGGGTAGGTCCTAGAGGGCAGGGAGGGATTCTGCAGGACTCCAGGAGGACAAGCTGTGTTCCCCAAGTGCGGCTCCCCAGTCTGGAGGCATCGATACCAGTCGTCCCAGGTGCTCACAAGATTCAAAACAGGTCCAGAAGCCTTTACCTGGCCCTGGTGCCAGCACCAGAGGGTGTGAGCACCCAGGATCCCCTGCAGGCCTGGCCAGCACTTCTGCGCTGAGCCCTGCCTCTCTCTGGATGGGGCCAAGAGCCTCCTCTGCGTCACAGTCCCTGACAGCTCCAGGAGGGGCATCTCCAGTCACTCCCAGGCCTCTCCAGGCCCGGAGTCAGCACAGGCCCAGGGTCGGGGGATGGGGTCTTGGGAACGGAGGGAGGGAAGCAGGAGCAACCAGTCAGGATGGAGGGCAGCTGTGGTCTGGCGTCCTGCCTCAGTTTCCCCTTGCCAGGAGGTCCACTCCCTTCAGCTGGGCGGGCCTGTGGGTGCGACGGAGAGCTGCTCCACAGGTTAATCAGGCAGAACCCCCGCAGCGGGGGCGGTGTGCAAACCTCATTACAGAAATTGTCTCTCTCCCAGGACCGTGCACGGAGTTAGGGTGGGGCCGCCTCAAGCCTCCGAGGGGGACAAGGCTGGGGCAGCTCCCCACCAGCCAGATGGAGCAAAGGCCTTGGGTCCAGAACCAGGAGGATCCAGGCCCTAAGACAGGATGCTTAGTACCCCTGCCTTGCCACGGGGGATGGGGGCTCTGGGCAGGAGCAGGGACAAGTTAGGGCAGGAAAGGAGTGAGTCACGCCCTTGGAGTTACCTCGGGAGATGTCAACAGATGGGCCCCCACGCTGGGGTCCCAGGCAGAGGTGCCAGAGGCAGGCAGGGAGGAGCACACACGTGTGTGCAAACACACACACGTGGGTGTGGGCATCATGGGGGAGGGGTGGGCGAGGACAACACAGTCAGACACACAGCATAACATGCAGGAGTCCAGGCAAACCAGCAGGCAACAGAGGCAGGGCCCCAACTGCCCTCAGCCCAGATGGAAGGAGCAAGTCAAGGTGGCAGGCCCCCAACCGTGCCAGGCAGAGCCTGTGCCTGCCCACAGCTCAGGAGCGCCAGGAACGCTTGTCGCCCACTGGGCAAACACCCCACCTCACCCCACCCTCCAGGCTGGGTCCCCATGCCCTGGCCAGGTGTGACCAGGGAACCCTCAGGCTGGCACCAGTGCCCACACTGGGTTCAGGGTCACCCCCGGCCAGCCACTCCCCGTGATTCAGATGAGTCAACCAGGAAAGGGCGCAGACCCACCTCTGGCCAGTCCCCCTCCCCAGCCCTCAGAAGCAGACTGCACAAAGGGGAGTCCAGCT
Organism: Glaucomys volans; assembly: GCA_020662805.1. NCBI lineage: Eukaryota > Metazoa > Chordata > Mammalia > Rodentia > Sciuridae > Glaucomys > Glaucomys volans. Next base: position 251,603 of record JAJEJO010005376.1, on the reverse strand, counting down.
GGGTGGGTTGTTGCGGGGTGTGGGGTGTTTGCCACTATTAGTCCTCCAGGCCTGCGAATGTGTAGGAGGGTCAGAGGGATCCGGGCGTTCTACCACTGGGAGGGCAGGGCTCCCGGTCCCTTCAAGTGTCTCAATGTGTGGGTGAGGAATGACAGAGACTGAGAAAGCTTTGTGTCTGTGTGACTCCCAGAGGGGTCCTGTGGGGGCATGAGGTGTGGCTTGAGACCAGGGAACCTGTATACAGGTTAAGGAGAATGCGGTCTACACCTGGGGACAAGTTTGTGTGTGTCTGTGTTAAGTATGCGCCGTGTACATGTGCTGGGGTCTGGGAGTGGGAGCCAGCTTGTGTGAGTGACGCTGAGGTGCGCAGGTGAGTCAGTTGGCCAGCCCTGGGGTCCGGTGGCACGTGTTAGAGCCAACTGCGGGGATGGGGGGGTCTTCAAGGGACTTCTCTAGGGTGTGCGTTCCTGCCGGAGGACACGAGGAGTGGAACACACGGGGTCCCAGCGCGGTGTCCCTAGGGCAGCCTGCCCACCCCCTACCCCGTGCCGCCCTGGCCACTCACCCCAGCTCAGGAACTGCGCCACATTGCGCTCCCGGCGCAGGGGGGCGCTGCTGAGCTCGTGGTGCAGCCCCAGCAGCAGATCCAGGAGGCCGTCGAGCCCCGGGCCGCCGGCCTCACCCCGCGCCAGTTGCTCCAGCGCGCGTAGCCTCTGCTCCATGGCCGCGGCCGGAGCCAAGCGCCCGGACTAGAGCCAGGCCGTCGGCATGCTCGCCTGTCGGTGGGTCGATCCGTCCGTCCGTCGGTCGGTCCGCAGCTCGCTCCGCGCAGCCTCCCCCCACCCTCCCGCCCTCCCCGCTGTCACCTTCCTCCGCCGCCGCCCGCGCGCCCTCACCTGGGCGCCGCGCCCCGCCCTCCTCCCCGCCCCCC
>JAJEJO010005376.1:225433-250272 GCA_020662805.1 Glaucomys volans | reverse complement strand
CCCCCCGACGGACGGGCAGGTGCGCGCCGGCCAATGGGAGCTGCGGCTGAAGGTGAAGGTGGGAGGGCGGAGGCGCGCGGGGGCGGGGCCAACTCCGGCCAGGAAGTGGGGGGGCGGGCCGCGAAGAGTAACTCCTGGGCGGGGCGGGGAGGGGGTTCCCCTGGGGTCGCAACGGCCGCTGGGACCCCTGCGCGGCCCCGGACCCGGCCCTACCTGCCCCCTCGCCCGGCCCTAGCCTAGATGGTGCACTGCAACTTCCTCGCGCCCAGGGCAGCGGCCGCCTCCCCTTTGGCCCAGGGAGAGGGGCTGGGGACGGCCGCGGCCCCGGAGCCGGATGGGAGTTGTAGTTCGCTCTCTCCCGGGTCCGCCCGCCGCGCTTGGCAGCACTCCCTCACCCCACCCCAAATTTCTGATCGTACTTTTTTTTTTTTTAATCGTGAGAACTGACCTGAGAGGTACATGGGGCAGGTTTGTTCACACCCATTTGGCAGATGGGCACACTGAGGCTTGGGAGGACGAAGGTGAATGAGGGGCTGAGCGTGAGGGAACTCCGGAGCGAGACCCCGGTGTGGCCGGAGCTGGCACGTCCACCACAGGCTTGTTAAGCAGGCCTGCGGCCCAACTTGGAATGCGAAGGGCAGGAGAGGTCCGAGATGTCCGGAGGGGCCGACTCTGTCTAAAGGTGTCTCATTTCTGCCCAGCTGTGTGCAGCTGGCCTGGACCCGAGGCCACGGGAAGGGCATTTTAGTTACTCTAAACAAAACATTCTTTCATTAGAGCTGTTTGGTGATTTGCTTCACCTTTCAGACTGGGGCGCCCCGCGGCGGGACAGGGTGGGTTCCCCCGTGTCGAGGCCGGACGCTCTGTGAATGTCTGCACAACCGAACCGACACCCCGCGCTGCAGCTGGGTCTTGACGCAGCGGGTCTGCAAGGTGATCTCCGCCGACGCGGTGCCTTCCGTCAGGCCGGGAAGGGGCGCCGGGATTCAAACCCAAATCCGGGGATCCTCATCACTGCCTGGAGCGGGAGGGACGGGAGTTTGGACCGCTTGATTGAGGCCTCCTGGCTTTCACCTGAGGGACGTTGAGCTCCCCTTCGGGGGACCTGGCGCGGATGGGGCACGCGGAAGGTAAGAAGGGGCCGCACGGGGGCGCCAGAGACCAGAGAGGGGCCGGCGCTCCGCGGGAATCACGTTCTCAGCCAGAGTTGGGGGGCAGGTTAGGGGTCCTGGGCAGGAAGATGGTCTTCCCCCCCGCTACCCACCCTCCGCCACAGACTGGACACCCTGATCCCCTAACCCCATTCCACCGCAGCCCAGGGCTGGGCATTCAAGGCCAACCGGCCAGTCCTCCAGGTCCTGGCTCCTTCCCTGTGTCACCCTGGGCTCGTCCCTTAACCTCCCTGAATGCTGAATTCTCAGAAAACCCGCATTGGGTTTGCTGCACAGCCGTCTGTGCGCACCAGGCAGAGGGGAGCTAAGTCCTGCGCGTGGGCTGCGTGGCGCAGGACTGGAACTGGCACTAGGTGCTCCCTGCCTCTCAGGCATTTAATGGCATTTGATTTTTTCTTTCTTTCTTTCTTTCTTTCTTTCTTTTTTTTTTTTTTGTTTTAGTTGAATATCCGTTTTTGTCGCATGGCTTGGCAGGCCTGGTTCCTCACCTGTGAATGGGTTGCAGTTGCCTGCTCTCTCCCTTGCAGCCCTGGTGCCGAAAATCCTTAAAGGCTCACTCTGCCCGCCCTACAGGTGGCCAGGCCTCCAGCCCCCAGTCAGAAACAGTGCCCGGACATGACCTCACTTTGTCCTAGCAGCTCTGTTCTCTGATCCTTTGTAAGCCAGGCCCCCAGGCCCCCAGGGCCACAGAGCCCTGCATGCCTGGAGGCCCAGGGGCCAGCTCGAAGGTGTCAGTGAATGAATGAGTCCCTCCGCCCCAGAGCCTCTCCCCAGCTGGTCTGAGCAATTGGGTCATTGTCCTCCTTTTCCCTCTTCCCACACTGTCCTCATTCCAGTGCCTCCTTGGTGGCCACTGTTCTCGGAAGGCTCAGGACTGTAGGAAGACCTGCTGCCCCAAGCCCTCACCTTACCTCCCAAGCCCTTGGTGTGGAGGTGCTGGTGCTCCTTAGCATTTCAAAGTGACTTCAGATCTCTTATCCACTAGGGCCTTGCCAGGAGAGTTCTGATTACGCCTTCACAGATTAGCGTGCCTTCACAGATTAGCGTGCCTGCGCCAGCCCTGGGCTCCAGCCCTTAGTCCACACCCTGCCTGAGTGCAGGCAGCAGACCGGGATGGTATGGCCCCCAAATGCTGGGGCCTGGGGGCAGAGAGAGGCCAGGACTTCTGCAAAGTCTTTTTTTTTTTTTAATATTTTTGTTGTAGCTGGACACAATACCTTTGTTTTGTTTCCTTTTTTTAATGTGGCGCTGGGCAAGCGCTTACCACTGAGCCCCAGCCCCAGCCCCTGCAAAGACTCTTAGAGAAAAGACGTTATCAGTTCAGCAATCCAGGCCTAGCAGAAAGAGAGGCGGAGAAGTTTCTGAAAAGGGAAGAAACCCAGAAGGTTGCTCACCACAGGGAGAGGCCCCGAGAGCCCAGTAGACATAACCAGGGACCCCAGGTCTTCTGAACCCCGAGCCTGGCGCGGACACAATGCAGGCACCAGGTCTACAACCCCCAAGGTCACATTGGAATAGTTGTGAGGCCAGTTCTGTTGCTCCCCCTCCCACGATCCAGAGATTCAGCCTCTAGTGGGGGTGCTGAGGAGGAGTCCCCCAGCTTGGCATCTCAAGCTCCTCAAAGCTACTGTCCCTGCTGTGAGCCACCAGAAGCATGGTGGACACTCCTAGCCCAGGGGAGCCGGAAGCAGATAGCTGGACGTAGGTTCTGCAGCCCTGCCCCCTGGGGCCCAGGTGTGTGGCTTTGGGCAAGACCTGTCCCCTCTCTTGGGACACTTTTATGTATAATGGAGAAGCACACCTGCTCAGGTGTGAGGGGCAAATGAGGCCTGCGGCATGGCCCCCCTGGCCCTCCATGTCTCTAGGAAGCAGTTCTTGTCTGAAGGGGCGTTGGGGAGGGGCTGATGAGCTGGCTAGGTTGAGCAGCCTCTAGTCCCCACCTGGGCCTTGGCAGCCCCTCATCCCACTCCCCCGCCCGCCCAGGCACTCAGGGGAGTGTCCTTTGAAATGTCCAAAGCTCCCAACGAGTGGACATATGGTGGTTTCATCATCCTGGGTTTTCTTCCAAAACCTTCCCCAGGCTGCCTCAGTACGCCATAGGGGCTCCCACGCTTGCCCGGCTGTCGCCCATGTGGTTTTGCAATTAATGGCCCTTCTGGGTGCACAGGAAGCCCAGCCCTGAGCCCCCTTGGCCACCACCCCTCTGGCCCATGGGCGCCACCAAGTCTGCGCTGCTTCAGGGAAGGGTGGGACCCTTTGTTTTGTTCTGGGCGTTGGGTGGGGCACTGTGCTCCCCAGACCCCACCCTCTCTCCTACCCTAGGTGCTGGGCAAAGGAGGCCGCTGAAGGTGGGCATCCTGGGGCGCTGCCTGAAGAGGAAATGGGCTTGGGAGGCAAAAGCACTGGCCGGGCCACAGAGTGGCACAGCTGGGATTCAAATGCACGCTGTCTCCAGGGCTGCCCTCTAAATGCTGCTCGGCTTTTTGTTTGTTTGTTTTAAATCTTTAAAAATTTTTTGTAGTGCTGGGGATGAAGCCAGAGTTCCACGCAGCGAGGCGAGTGCGTGCTTTGCCACGCAGCCAGCCCAGCCCCGGCGCTGACTTCAGACACTGCTGCAGGTGGTGGAGCGTCCTGTAACCAGCTGGCCTTGGACAAGCCTATGACCAGCCTGACTGAGATAAGAACAGGGCCCTGGGGCGGATCTGTTCGTTTCTTTGTGCACCAAGAAGACATGTGTGTTCTGAGTGAAATTGTACAAGGACCCTCACCAGATCCAACAGCCGCTGTGGGCAGCAGTGTGGAAGCCCTCGGCCCCTGGGTCCTGGGCTCTGAGGGGCTGCGTGGGCAGGACAGTGGGGTGGTGGTGGACTGCGGTGGAGGCCTCCTATCCTAGAGGCTGGAAACAGCACAGACAGCCTCCAAGAGGGTTTTCTCACCCAGGATACTGGCTGCGATGGAACTGGGAAGGTGGCGAGGGGTGGGGTCACCATCTGGAAGGGTGGGAGCTTGATCCACATCTGATGGCCCCTGAACTCCCCTCTCTGCCTAAGGTCGACCTCAATCTATAAAACCCACGCCAGACCTGGGAGCGCTGGGGCAGCAGTGGGGGGCTCAGACCCTGTCTTAGTCCTTCCTTTAAGACTCAGCTCACTTCCTGGCAGCCTCTGGGGGTCACTGCTGCGGGGGTGGACAGTGGACATGCTGCAGAGCCCTGTGGAGGCAGTGCCCGAGTGGAAGAGGGCAGGCCGGCCATTCCCTAACTCACAGCCCAGAGAGCGCTCGGGGTCTGCTCTCCGATTCTGGACAGCTGGGCTGCTTCCAGGCCCTGGGTGGAGGAGGGGAACATCATGTCATCCTTACTGTGGGCTTCTGGAGCCTTCCAATAGCTGCAGTCGGGGGTGGGCAGGGGTGGGAGACTTTTTGTTTTGTTTGGGAACTGGGCATGGAACCCAGGGACGCTTTACCACAGAGCTCCATCTCAGCCTTATTTATTTATTTAGGATTTAACTCAGGAGTGTTCTACCACTCAACTATATCCCCCCGCCCTCTTTGTTATTTTGGTACCGGGGATTGAACCCAGGGGTGCTTAACCACCAAGCCACATCCTCAGTCCTTTTTATGTTTTATTTTGAGACAGGGCCTCACCAAGTTGCTGAGGCTGGCCTTGAATTTGTGAGCCTCCTGCCTCAGACTCCTGAGGCGCCACTGCACTGGACTGTTTTCTTTCTCAAGGGAACTTTCAATGGGAAACAGTGGAAAGAGCCTGGAGCTGGACAGACCTGTCTGAACATTCCTTTGCTACCTGCTACGGAAGCTGTCTCGTCTTGGGCTCTTCTGCTGTGAAATGGGGAAGGCAGCCCTCCTAGGATCCTGAGGGTTTAGGAGAACCTAGCTCACAGTGAACACATCCAGGAGGTGACTGAGCGAGATGGGAAGTCTGGCAACCCCAGGGCACATCGGCAAGTCCTCGACCCTCCAGATAGGCACCTGCTTACTGTGTCCTGGGCCGTGTTCAACAGCAGTACTCTCCCCAGCCGCACCTCCAGACTGCACCCTCCTGGGCACGTCACTCCCAATTCACCCTTTCCTTCGCTGGTACAAACAAGCCTCCTATCTGTGACATCTGCTGGCCCCACCCAGACGGTGTGGCTTTTGTCGCCAGTGTCTGCCTTGTCAATTTTGAAGCCGCCTTCTTGTTTTAAATGCCCTCAGGGTGAGCATGGAGCCAGGCTGGCTCTGGAGCCCAGAAACCCTTGTTTACCAGACCCCTCCAGGTGCCAGTGGCCCCGAGGGCGCCCGCCCATCAGTTTCCGAGGTGGAGCCAGGCCCAAGTGACGCTGTGACATCACCCGCTGAGGTGCCCCCACCCCATCCTTAAGCTCAGCCCCACCCAGCAGGAAGAAAGGGCTTCGGCTCCTCAGGGACCCCGTTTCCCCACCCTTGGCTGCAGGACCCCGTAAATAGGAGGTGGCAGCTCCTGTAGTCAGTGTGACTGGCCTCGCCTTGGGAGGCGTCCCAGTCCCCCCTGCGGGAGTCTTGCTCTCCGAATGCTCTGCCAGTGGTCCCCGGGGCCCGAGCAGGAGGTCTGGGGCTCTTGGCCCAGGAAAGAACTGAGCACCAGGAGCCAGGTCAGCACATTAAAACTTCCTTTAATGCAAGGAGAACAGTCTTGTCTGTCACTTGCCCCCGCGTGTGAACAGGCGCCCGGGCCCTTACACAGTGGAGGCCGGGAGGGGTGCCTTACACAGTGGTAGGGCGCCCATCCACCCTCAGGTGACGGCACGGGGTGAAAGACGGGCCAGGGCAGTGGAGGTAACAGGCCAGCCCGGACACAGCCTGGCAGGGCCAACAGCAGCACTGGGGTGGGCAAACGACTCCCTGAAGCCCACCTGAGCACAGGAGGCTGCCCCACCTGCCCTGGTCAGCGGATGCGTCCCCGGGCCCCTGCGGCTGCGCAGTGAGGTGGCCGCCCTGGCCGTGTGGGGCTGTGGTTTCTTATTGCTCAGTCTGGGGCTGAGGGGTCAGGCTGAGGAGCTCCAGGTCCTAGGCGGCCCCCCTGTGCTCAGGGGGATGCAGGGAAGGTGGGAAAGGGAGGGAGAAGAGGGAAGGGCTGGAGAGGAGGCCAGGCCAGAGCCACAGGCTTCCTTTCACAGCACCAAGCCACGCGCCAGGTCACGGGGACCCACCACCCACCTCAGGAGGGGGACCAGGAAGCTCCAGCAAGGCCAGAGAGCGAAGCGAGGGCTACAGTTCAGACACCTTGGGCCAGAGCTGGGGCGGCCGCCCTCCTGGGTCAGAAAGCAACCCTGGGCCACTGGCAGTGGGCTCTGCACTGCTCCACACACCTAATGGCTCCTGGGCGAATCTGCGCCCAGGCTGTGGGCAAGGGAGACACAAATCACAGCTTTTGAACTAGTGGTCTGGAAGTTTCTGGAAAATGTGGTCAAGTATGAAGATGTCCCTTTACAGAACAAGACCCGGCTTATGTGTTTCTGGAAGGTGCTCACACTCCTCCCCACAGCCCTCCGCGAGGCAGAGGTGGCTGGGCTCTGCACCTGCGGCTGCCACGCTGGGACGGCTGTTGCACTGCAGGTGTGAGGGACCGGGAGCCCAGGCCGGGCAGGGGGACACTAGCCTGGCTCACCCCAGGGCAGCGGGGAGGGCAGAGCGGAAGCCACTGCCCAAGACGAGGCCCAGCCTGGAAACACAGGAGCGTGGGCTCCTGTCTACATGGGGCCCTGGTGGCAGCTGCCCAACGGCGAGCTGAATGGAGCAGGGGGGCCTGCTCCCCGGGGTCAGCGCTGCTGCCACCCTGGCTAGCCAGGGCAAGAGTACAGTCTGGGACAGGAGAGGGTGTGTGTGCGTGGGCTGTCGGACAGAGGAGGAGGCAAGAAAGAAGGCTGCCTCTAACGTTATATATTAAAAATATCCATAGTTCTTGTGCACAAAATTCCATCATTCACATCCGAGCGTCACCCCTGCCTCCCGCACAGGGCCCAGGAACAGCCTTAAAGAAAGATGGTGGTCTTCCTATTTGAGAGCTGAGGAAACACCGCTCAGTCTTTATGGACCTTGAAAAGTGGTGACCCTTCCCCTCCCCGAATCTCTGCCGCCCAGGCCCCACCCACCTGGCGGGCACAGAGAGGCGGGCAGGACGTGCGGGTGGCCCTGCACGGCTGGGCTGTCACTCGTGCCTGCGCTTGGAGGGTGGGACGAGGTGCGGGGGCAGGTCGGCGGGCAGCTCGTGGCCCTCCAGCTTGACCTTGATGAGGTGGTTGGCCAGGGCGAACTCCTCGTCGTCCAGCAGCCCGTCCTTGTCCACGTCCGCCAGCTTCCAGATCTTCCCCAGCACCGTGTTGGGCAGCTTGGACTTCACCATCTCCTTCTTGGCATTGGCGCCCGTGATCTTGCCGTTGACAGGTGACAGTGTGTAGAAGATCTCGTCGTAGGTGGGCTTGTCCTTGCCCACCACCCACTCGACATCGTCGATGCCCTCGCCGGCCCCCTCACCGTAGCCGTGCCCAAAGGGCCCGTTCATGGTGCCATCGAAGGCGCCGCCCTTCACGGCCTGCGAGGGCATCAGGGACTCCTCCTGGCGCACCATCACCATCAGTCGGGCGATGTCGTTGGCCAGCATGTCGTCCACTGTGTCCAGCAGCTTGGGCTTCAGGGCCTGGAACTTGCTGAAGTCCTGGGTCTGCAGGAGTTCCTATGGCGGAGGAGGAAGGAGGGCTGCGTGGGACGCCAGGCAGAGTGGGCAGGCCCGGCTTCCCAGGAGAAAGACGTGGGGGGGCCCGGGGTGCAGCTCAGGGGCAGGGGGCTAAACCCAGAACCGCAAAACAAAACACAAAAGAGGAAGCCAGCTCCTCGCTGACCAGCTTAGGCAAGTCAGTCCAGCCTGTGGGCCTGGGCCCTGGCCAGGGGGGCCCTGCCTAGGAGTCACCACAGGCTGCAGGAGGGCCCCCCCACCCCCACCCCGGGCTGAGTCACACGACCCAGGTCAGCTCTGGTTCAGGCGGGGCGCAGGTGACTAACCCAGCAGCTTCCGTCTGGGAGGCGCTACCCCATGCGGCTGGGATTCCCTCCAGTGCCGGTGCCCTGTGCCCAGGCCTTTCCCAGGGTGGCCATACCTGCATCTTGCGGAGGCTGGGGAAGTCTCCGGGGGAGATCTGATGCTCCCGCTCGATCTTCTGGTAGATCTCAGCCAGGTTGTTCACCAGTTCTTTCTTCTTGCTCTCTTTACCAAAGACGTTGGGCATCTCCTTCTTGAGGGAGCTGATGATGTAGGCATGGACCTGGGTGGGCCGGAGGGCTGGGTGTCAGGGGCTTGCTTGGCATGTGCCCTGGTCACCCGAGAGCCTTTGGGAATGCGGCCAGGTGCCCACTGCCCACTGCCTGCGGCAGGAAGGCAGAGGAGCCAGGGTTACACTCAAAGTTGCTGCTCCATCCCAGGATTCCCGGGCCTAGAACCAGACACCTGATTCTGGCAAGAGACCCGACCCCTCACCGCCTTGGGGATGGAGAAAAGGAGGTGCACTTGAAAAGAAGACAGATGACATGGGGACAAGTCAGAGTGACAAGTGGGAACAGCAAACCCAGTCTGTCAACGAGAGAGGCCACCCACTGAGCACAGAGAGGCACCCCCCAGGCTTGCACACCTTCACCTACCCCTGGGTCAGAAGAATTCAGTCTCAACCCAGTAAGTACAGGGAGCCTGAAAGCCTGGCCTGGAGTCGGGTCGCTGCACGGCGCTGGAGGCGGAGGCGGGCCTGCAGCAGGACTGCGGAGGGTGTCCCAGGCCCGACTGTCTGTTTCTCTTTGGCCCCAGGGGCCCTCCCACACAGGCAGCAGGGAGGGGGCCCTCCCTGCAGCCTCAAATCCCATGCAGTGCTCAGGGAGGGTCCCCAGAATCCACTACGGCCCCAGCTCTGCTCCAGTGCATCCACGTGGCAGCCTCGGTGACTGAGGACCTCAGCAACCCAGGAAGGCTTTCTCCAGCTGCTCCAAGGTTCAGGCCTTGCTGAGACACTTCCCAATTACGGGCGCACACCCTTCATGTCCCCTCAGCAGGCCAGTCTCACTGACACCCCAAGAGCAGCCCAGCCCTCAGATCACTCAGCCCTGCCAGTGACATCCAGCCGCAGGGGGCTGCTGCTGGTGGCCTCCCCCAGCCCCGCAGTGCCCTCACTCCACTCCAGCAGCAGCCTCAACCTGGGGCTGGCATCTGGGATTTCCCAGGGATGTTGTGGCAGGTTGGCCACAGTCACCACTCTCCCAGCCACAGCCACCACTCTCCCAGCACAGGCCAGTGCCAGTCACCAAGGAAAAGGAAGCAGCCATAACACAGCAGGTGGGGACAGAACTAGAGACCCTGGGGCTTTCCAGGCATGTGACTCTATGCGCCCCACGCCAGACGGTTACAGGCCATCTCTGACAGGCAGGGAGTCCAGGCTCCCCTGTTCTGCCTCTCCCGGAAGGAGGCTGAGCAGGCGGAGGCTAGGCCCGCTCTCTTTAGCCCCGGCTACACCTCAGCTCAGGCCCTTCCTGGTCCTTTGAGGCTGTGGGCTTTCTCAGGGGCTCCCTTCTCAGATCTGGCTCTGCTCATGGGGAGTGCTGGGTATCTAGAAAGTGAGGGACCTAGAAAAATGAAGAGCCCTGCACCCTCCAGAGCAGGCTTCTGACACGTGCTCATGTGAGAACACGGATTTTAGGCTGGGCTTGGTGGCTATGTTTAGAATTCCAGCAACTTGGGAGGCTGAGGCAGGAGGACTGCAAGTTTGAGGCCAGTCTAGGCAACCTGGTGAGACTCTGTCTCAGGAAAAAATAATAAAAATAGCTCAGTGGCAGAGGGCTCCTGGGTTCAACCCCCAGTGTTGTAAAAACAAAACAAAACAAAACAAAAAGAACAACAAAAAACAAAGTCAGATACCCAAAGGGATCCTTCCTCCACTGTTTGAAGTGGTCCCTGGGATGCTGACTGCGGTTTCCCAGCCTCAGCCACCCCAGGCTCTCACTCAAGCACTTGGCCACGCACCAAGATGCCAGAAGCTCAAGTGACACATGCTGTCATCAGGTGCCATGGGCCTTGTGCTCCTCTGGAGGGTCGGGATGGTCTATAGGACCTGCGTGTGCCACCGCCGCCTCACGGGGTGTGGGCTTGAGCTCCTGTTCTCTCTGGGCTGAAGGACAATGCCATCTCTCCACTAGCTACCTCCTGTCTCTGTCCCTCTGTCCCACGGGATGGCTCCCACTGTGGCCTGCAGCCCACGCCGACCCTGCCACAGCACGGCTCCATGCCTGTTTTCCATCTGTGCCTGCTCCCCACCAAGGCCCAGGAGGGCTGGGATGAGGCTGGGGGTGGCTGCACTGTGACCCCAGTGCCACCACCAGGCCGCGTGCGCTTTCAGGCACACTGAACCCTGAGGGGAAGCTGAGGAGGCCGAGCTACCGTCCACTACACTCCATTTCTGGGGCTGCCTCCTCTCTTCTGTGGTAACTTCCCGTTGGGGGCTGCTCTGTTGAACACACAGTCAGACTTCTGTGACACAGCGGGTGCCCAGCCCCAGAGACAACAGGCTAAGGGGTGGCCAGGTGAAGAAGCCTTGCTGAGAGCAGGCTACGCTGCAGGGACACGGAGCAGGGCTTTGTGACAAGGAACAGCATTGCTGCTTTGGCTCTGCAGCCAGCAGGGTGGGTCTTGGGCAAAGCTCCAGCCTGAGTCCCCCCTGGCCCCACCTGACACTGTGCCCATCCCTCTGCCCTGGGGCCTACCTTGGCCAGCCTGGCCCGCTTGATCAGGTCATTGAGCTTCCTGAGGGCAGCATTTCGGGGCAGAGACTGGATGTCTTTGAAGAGGTCCTGCTCCTCGGCCTCGAAGAGCTTGCGGTTGTCGGGGATGAGCAGCGGGTGGGACCAGAAGGAGCCGATGTAGACCCGGACCACCTCGGGGGTGTTGATGATCTTCCCCAGGGACCACATGAGGGCCCCGTACACCCGCATCAGCTGCTGCGTCTCGATCTGGTCGGCCTTGTTCAGCACCACGCGGATCTTGTCCTCGTGGTTCTTGAGCGCCTTGATGACTTCCGAGAACTCATCGGAGATGTCCAGCTTGTGGGCGTCGAAGAGCAGGATGATGCGGTCCACCCGCTCGGCGAACCACTCCAGGACCGCCGCGAAGTCGTAGCCTGGGGAAAGAGGGGTGAGCTGGGGCACCAAGGGCCCAGGCGGCCCTGGTCTCTAACTTGGCATGGAATTTCCGCACCAGAGGGTGCTCTTCAAATTCCCAGAATGCACACAGCCTAGGTCAGGGTCACTGGGTCACCCCTCTTTCAGCATCACATGGCCGTACCCTCACCACGTGCCACCTGGCTTGGACAAGTGCTCACGCACAGGAAGCTAGCTAGCCATGTTCTAAAGCGGGTCACGTGAGGATCTGGCTCCCACAGCAGGGCAGGCAGAGATGCACCCAGGTGCTGTCGCCTGCCAATCGTGTGCCAGAACAGGGGCACTCTTCAGTGGCAGTGCCATCTGTTCAGTTCTTTCGTGCCAGGCTCCCTATTTTGCAAGAACCCCCCTTATTTTCTACAATAGGAGCTGGCAAACCCCAGCTCAGGACCTAAGCGAGCCCACCACCTGCTTATGTAAACAGCCACTCATTTGCATGTCCAGGGCAGCTGTCCAGGGCGGCTGTCCACGACAGCAGCCCAGCTGTGACGGAAGCCGTGCAGTCTGCAGAGCTGGCGATATTCACACTCTGACCCTTCCAGAAAGCTTGCTGACCTTTGCTCTGCAAGAGCCCATGAGGCCCTGCAAACCACTTCCCCTTTGTAGGTGTTAAATACTTCTTTCTTTTTTTCCTGTGGCAGTGGGGGCAGCAGTGGGGACGGAACCCAGGGCCTCCAGCACGCTAGGCAAGCGCTCTGCCCGCGCTGCACCGTGGCCCTCTGAAGCGGGTCTCTGAACCCAAGGGGCTCTCTAGACCAACTCCAGCACTAAACCCTGTTCTATGCCGTTCCTCACCAACCAATTAAGGTCCAATCAAGGTCAGCCCGTTAAAATGACTTGTGCCATCTGACAGACTAACTGGAATCCCCGCTGGTAACAGAGCCCTCTAGTGTGAGCTGGATTCCCGGCTTCCAGGCGAAGCCCATTCTCCATCCTTTGCTGCAATAGAACAAGGGAAGGTGTGTGAGCCTCTGGCTCTTCTCCCTGGGGACTGGGATGCAGATGGAATGGCAGCAGCCAGAGCAGACACAGACTCTTGGATATTGGATCCAGGCCCATGATTTGGGGTCTCTGCAACAGTGCTTTAACTACTATCCTCTCTGACAACTATGGCTCTTCAAAATCTTTCCACTTCTTCCACGGATCCCAGAAGTGAAAATTCAGGAACACTAAGAAGAGAAAGGAAATTGTGTGGAAACAGTGGCCTAGCGTGTCTGGGGATCTGGGCACAGCCCACAGGTGCCAGTCCTCCTCCGGGGTCTGTCTCCTTGCTTTTCACCTGTGCCCGAAGCCACCCTCTAAGAACCACAAAGTACTTGGCAGAGAACAGTCACAAACTCCTGAGAACAAACCAGAGAAGCCCTTCCTACAGGAGGGGGCATGCCTGGGACACTGCCCAGCTACAGCCTGCACTCGCATCCTCGTCAAGACTGCTCGGTGGCCCCAACCACAGGGGCTGACGTGCGATCTGCAGACGGAGGGGACAGAAAGATGGCAGGCGGAGGGGAGCCAAACATCCAAGGCATGGGGAGGGCAGCCCCCGGGGCCTGCCCAGTGCTGCCTCACACGCTGGGCAGGCAGCTCAGGCCTCGGTGGTGTCTGTGCTCCCCACCCTGCCAGGCCCTCCCAGGCCCTCCTGGGCTGGAGGCAAGTCCCCAGCCGGCTCCTGGAGAGACGTGGCTCCCGAGGTGCTAAGCTACAGGGTTACCAACGTGAGGCTGCCCAGGAGCGCAGCTCCACTTGGCTAAGACATTCTCGCTGCCAGGCCCCTGGTCACGTGCACTTGGGCGCTGGCTGCAGCCTGCAGCTACAGGGTGCTGAGCCTCTGCCCACACTGAAGCATCCAGAAAGAACACAGGCGTTGAAATAACATGGTTCTGGATTCAACGCCTGGCTCCAGCCACTGGTGACTTAACTTCTAAATTACACTTTATCTGTACAATTCCTCCTGCAGGCATTATGGGCAGGATTAAATGAGGTAACAGGTAGGGCTCCCCACAGGGCCCTGCAGGAAATGGCCCCCTGCAGGGGATGGTGGGGTTCCCTGGGAGCAAGGGGCTGGGGGGCCTGGAGTTCCATTGCTGGTCAGGAACTAAGAGCTTCAAGCGTTTGGCCTGGCTTGGAGGTCACAGGACAGCCTTTGTCCTCAAGGCAAGTCACCAAAATGTAAGGAAAATCCCAAATCCACTGCTTTAGTGATAGCATGGGGGGCCTCCCCAGAGCTGTGCTCTGCCACTCTTTCCTGCCACAGCACAGCAGGACAGGGCAGCTGACCTGGGAGAGGGCGATGTCCCCACAGGTGGAGGTGCGCAGTAGCTGGGGCCTGGGCTTCAGTCCCGGCAGGGCAGCCTGATCTGCCTCCCAGGGGCTCCAGCCAGCAGCCGTCAGCACAGCAGGGCTCCTGGTTCCGCGTGCTCAGGTGTGGGAGCGCACTGAGCAAGTGCCAGGGCTCCAGGGCCAGCTCACAGCCACCACAGGCTGCCAGTTCCAAAGTACAAGGCCCCAGGACGCCCCGGTCCGGAGCAGGGAGCGGACGCTCAGGGAGTGAACCGTCAGCAGAACACCGGAAGGCCACGCTGCTGCCCCGGGGCCATGGGCCCACAGGCCCACACCCGGCCCTGGAGGACCAGCTCTGGGGACAGCGGCCAGCACTGAAAAATGACGACTCAGGGAGTAACGGAGGCCCCTCACTCAGCAAAAGTGAGGCCCAGCTTCTCCCTCGTCACACTGTGTGCCCTCACCCGGCCACAATCACACAGCTGGGGACGCGGCCATGCCAAACCCAGTTCCTGGGAACAGGGGCGCCCTGATGGGCGGAGCTCAGCCGGCTGGATTCGGGACAGGGCCTGGGGAGCTGAGGTCACCCTCCCGGGTCCACCCAGCTTGGCTTCTCGCCCCCTCCCATCCATCGTGGCACTGCCCCCGCCCACGCGCCCGCTCCGGCCAGACCCAGGCAGGAGTCAAAACGGAGCCGAGGCCACATTTTCACAGGTGAAGGAAATTTCCTGTTTATTATGGAAAATGCTCACACTCTTGGTGGGTGGGAGACACAGCGGCTGGCCAAGTACATCCACAGGCCACCTAAAGGGTCACAGCACTCACGCCTGTACCGTGTCATCACGGGCGTGTGACCAAGGGTCCAGACGCCCCCACCAGGCCTGCCCGGAGCGTCCTGGCCCACCGTCCCTCACTGCCCTCAGAGTCGCCTCACTGGCCAGAGACACTGGTTTCCAGAGGCACCGAGGGCCGCACACACAGCAGCAGCGCCAAGTGCCTGGGGTCCCCACAGGGGCAAGAGCAGGCCAGAGCCCACCGTCCAGCTTAGAAACGGGGCGGGGAGAGCAGGAACCCCGTCAGGCCGCCAGCAGCCCCAGCCTGTGCACAGGACAAACCTGCAGGAGTTGGCGCCACCGGAGGCTGGCCTGGGTGTCCACACGCCCTAACCCACAGCAGCTCCGTGGCACAGCAGTCCCGGCGCGCGGCCAGAGAAGACATGGCCCTGAGGGGACGGCAGGCCTGTGAGCTTTGTCCAGTTCAGGCCTGGGTGGGAGTGACAGAGCTGACGCCTCTGTTCCCACCAGGGACACAGAAAACATGGCCCTCAGGGTGGGCTGGAGAGGAAAGTGCATCTGCACAGTGAGGGACTGTAGTGAGTAAAAGCCAGTCACCTCGGATAAGGGACAGGAGCCACCAGGATAAGCTCCGGCCCAGAAGTCCTGGGTGGAAGACAAGATGCTAAGGCGCCAGTCAGCGACACACTTCAGACCCCACCCAGACCCCACCGCGGAGCCCGGGATGCAGAGATGGGGGCGGGAGTGGGGCTGGCAGGGAGAGGGCCTGGAGCTTCACGGTGGGGAGCTGGAGAGCGCTGGCCGCAGGGACCGTGAACGTCCCATCGCCACTGCGCTGCACACTTAGGTGGGTGCGGTGGAAAATCTTACATTAGATACATTTTACCACTATTTAAAAAGTCCCGGGAGTGGGGCTGGAGGGGGACAGAGCTGCTCTGGGCAGCCAGCCCAGGGAAGGTGTGGGCCATCCCGACAGGAGGCTGAAGGCCACAGCGGAGGTAGCTGTTCCCAGGCTGCTGGCTCCAGGGGCCTGGCCCCCCTGCCGCTAGCTGCCTTCCGGACAAGCCTGAGTCGCCTTGCCACCAGGGCTGGACGATGGGGCTGCTCTGCACCCCCCAGTCCCCAAGCACCATCACCAACTCAGGTAGTAAGTAGTTCCAGCAGCTGCGGAGAGCTGCCTCACACATTCCACAACTTTCTAGAACACCAAACAATGGAGGGTTTGTCTCCAGCTGACTCCTGTTTCCTGCCATTCAAGCAGCATAGGCCTTCATATTCCTCGCCAAGGCACCCCACCACGTGGCTTCCAACTCCAGCAGGACGAAGCGGAACCCAGCCCCAGGGCAAAGCAAGGACTGGATCTGGGACCTAGCAGCTCCAGAGGGCTGGCTCTGAAGCTCCCCCATGAGGCCACCCAGCCCGGCCTCTACTTACTGGAGGGAAATGCAAGCCTTATGTCCACACCAAGGGCTGCACCAAACATTTAAGGCAGTTTATTCAAAACTGCCCCAAACTGGGGAAAGCTCAAGTGCCCTCCAACAGGGAATGGGTGAGACGGCTCAGCTGTGCGATGGGATGCTACTTAGCAGGAGAGGAAGCATCCCCAGGGCTGGGGTGTGGCTTGGCCAAGGAGCGCCCACCTAGCATGCGGACGCCCTGGGTTCCATCGCCAGCACCTCAAAGAATACATTTTTTTTTTCCTAAGGGAGAGTTGTTTGTTTTTTGGTACTGGGGACTGAACCCAGGGATGCTTAACCACTGAGCCACACCCCCAGTTCTTTTTAGTTTTTATTTTAAAACAGGGTCCTGTAATTGCTCAGGGCCTTGCTGAGTTGCTAAGGCTGGCTTCAAACTTGAGAGCCTCCTGCCTCAGCCTCCCAAGCTGCTGGGATCACAGGCATGCGCCACTGTGCCTGGCTCAATATTCTTAAACACAGGAATGAATCTCAAAAGCATCAGGATCAATGAAAGAAGACAGGCACAAAAGGCTCTGAATTGTATGATTCCTTTTGTAGGACAGATTAGAAAAGGCAAGCTTTAGGGACAAGTCACTGTGTCCCCGACCTGGGAAGGAGTGACTATGAAGGGCGCAGGGAGTCTAGGAGAGGGGAAGGCCGTCCTGAGAGGGGCACACAGCTGCTGCAGCGAGCTGCGTACTCCTGAAGGGAGATCCAAGCAGCGGAGCGCAGACCTCAGGACCTCAGTTCATCTGACCGACAAATAAGCAACCAGACGACGCAGCGCTGGAAGGACAGATGGACTCTGGCGTCAGGCCCACATGTCAACCCTGAGCTTCTACTCAACAGCCCGCTGGGCCACCCCAGCAGGCCACTTGCCCTCTTCAAGCCTCAGTTAAGTTTCCCCCTCAGAGGCTGCTGGAAGGTCGAGGGAGGGCCTGGCTCCGGGGAAATGTTTGCTCTTATTTACTCTCAAGAGTTGTATGTGGGCCCGAGCAGCTCAGATCCTGATGGGTGTGTGGGCAGGGAAGGCTTCTAGGCGTGAAGAGTGCTTGGTACCTCAAATAGAAACCAAACATTTGCAGGGCCCGGGCCAGCTGCTACCCAGCCTGCCGCCGGCTGGCAGCCTGGGGAACAGGTGCCGGGGCCAGCGCAGCCTGGTACGCCTCCTCCTTCTCCTCTGCAGCCCGAGCCAGCCACACCCCCAGCCGAGCACTCAGCCAAAGCAGCTTGCTGCACCAGGGAGGGAAGGAGCAGAGGAGGGACGAATGGCTGGTGAGGTGTGGTGGCGTCAGAGGCTTTAGGGAGGCTGGCTATAGGCAAGCCCAGGGCTGGCCAGGCCAGCAGGATGTTCTGGAATCCAGAGGGGAACCCCAGCTGAGTCAGTGCTGCCCCAGGATGCTCCTTAGGACATGACTCAGAAAAAGAGCAAAGTCTGGGAAACCCTGGAGTTTCTGGTCTCTGCTACTCATCAGTGGCCACTTGGTGAATGCTAACTGTGGACCAGGCACTAGGGCGAGAGCCTCCGGCATGTCAAGTCCTACCCCATCATCACAACCTAAGAGGCTGTATACCGTGTAACTACTGCGGCGCCTGTCACTGCGACGTGGCCCAGGAGTTACAGAAACAGGACTGAACTTCCTGGTAGTATGTGTTGTATTTCCAAGAGGGACACAGCACTCAGCCTTGCCCCAGGGTTCTGGGCGACTGCCTGGAGCAGGCTGCGGTGTGCAGAACACTGGGGAAACCCGGCCTAGAGGCGATTACCAGGTCCTGGGAAGCCCTGTCCAACTCTGAGGATCGGGAGGGCATGGATGGAGCCTGGGAACCAGCCAGTCCGGAGGAAGGCGAGTGACAACCCAGGGCACCTCCATGGATGGCCTGGGCAGCTTCAGGCTGGAGACAGGGAGCAGGGAGCAGGGAGAAGACGCTGCTGCAGCTGCTGTTCAAAGCCCCAGACTTCAGGTCCAGTTCCAGACTGAGTCTGGACTGGGGGAGGCAGAAGGCAGCCTGCGTATTTTAGGGGAGCTTATAGGACAGGGCTCCCCTAAAGCTTTTAGGAGCCCTGTCCTATAAAGACCCAAAAGGGTCAAAGGTCCCTCTAAACCACTCTAGGGTCTCCTTCACCCCAAGGCAGCAACTCTCAGTCACACCGCTGCCCAAGCGCAGCGCGGCTGGGTTTGAGTCTTAGGCAGCCCCGAGCTTGCCTGGTGCCATCTGGGGCTCGTCACTGAAGGTGCCTCAACCGCTTCCTCATCTGAATGGCAGGAGCGTCCCCGTCCCCATAGGCATAGCTGCTGCAGAAACTAGATGGGCGCTCTGCTGGCAGTGGCAGCAGGAAGCCAGGCACTGAGCCAGCCAGGCTGAAGTCACACTCCCCCTGCCGACACAGCTTTCGTGGGAGAAACTGAGGCACAGAAGTTAAAGCTCGGTCATGGCTACAGAGTGACAATGGGGGAGGTGGGGGAGATTGGCCAGGCCCCAAGTGTGCCCCCTGCAGTGGCCCAGAGGACTGCCCGGGAAGAGCCTGCTGCCAGGCCCTGGCGTGACTGCAGGTGGTTGGCCACGGCTCCACCAGCCGAGCTGCAATCTATCAGTCACACGGTAACGCTCAGGAACGAACGCTGTCCTCACAGGCCACCTTTCTGGGCTGACACAGGACGATGTTATCTTTACAGTCACTCAGAGGATTGGCTGAACAGGCAAAAGCAGCCTGAGACCCCAGAGGGGCCCCTCTCTTCCCTGAGGCAGCTCCAAGGGTCCCCCGCAGAGCCTGGGCGGTGTCCGGACTGCACGGGGCCCGCCCGGCCCCATCTTATCTCTGCAGACGGCGTTTCCTACACACATTAGGGACCGTGGGGAAGGGAAAGAGTCAGGGGGGCTGGCAGCCAGGGGGAGCAGGAGTGCGTGGGCTCGGCCGCAGCGCAGCCCTGGGGGCCACCCACAGGACGTTCTGTTTTCCAGGGAACAGGGCAGACGGCAGTGCGTGCCGCTGGTCCAGCGCCACCTTCCCCGGGCCTATCTCTCTGAGGGGGAAACACCTGCTTTCCCCGCTGCCAGCGAAGGGAGCCCAGAAGGCGCTGCCCTGCTCCGACTTCCTCTGCCGCGCAGGGCCACCTGAGGCCTTTGTGAGACTGGCAGGCACAGTCTCCAAGGAGAAGTCCACCCCTCCCACCACCTCCTGGCGGTGGCCCCCTGGAGTCCACGCCCAGCACCTCCCAGAGGTGCCAAGCGATAGCCTTTCTTTTGACGATAACACACCCAATCTCAAATCCTAACTGGAAACGTGTAGCAGGACACATTCAATCAGGATCTCTGGAAGTAGGGGGAGAATGGAATGGTCCAGAAAACTGACTAATTCTCACTACTTCACAGTGACAGCCTCCTCCAATCAGAGTGAGGCACAGTTCTTCAGCAACACCCTTCTTCCCCCAGGATGCAGCAAGGGAACCTTCTGTGGATACGGGGGCTCTGGCTGCAGACACCAGAGGGGCCTCACGTTCCACCTAGTGGACACAGGAGGCCCCACAAGGCGGGCATTGTGCCTCCTGTTGGCGCCCTCCGCCACGTGTTGTCTGCACAGGCTACGTGAGGGCTGGAACTGCCTGGCACAGTGTCCTCCCCAGCCCAGTCAGAACGCTCTGCCAGGAAGCGTGCGGGGCGCATGCCTCTGATCCCGCTGCTGCGGAGGCTGAGGCGGGAAGACCAGAAGCTCAAGACCCGTCTGGTCAGCTTCGTGACACCCTCTCCCAAACTGAAACTTAAAAAGGGCTGGGGTGTAGCTCAGTGGTAGAGAGCTCGCCCAGCAGTCATGAGAGCCTGGGTTCCATCTCCAGTACTGGGGGGAAAGAAAACAACAAAACAAAACCCATGGCTGGGACGAAGCTAGTGGGACAGCCCTTGCCTACCATGTCCCAGAGAGGACAAGTTTAGACCCACGTGTCTCTTCCCTCACAGGAAAGGAGCAGCGAAAGGATGCATTCCAAGGGACAGAACCAGCGAGTCAAGGCACCGAGACATGCGGGCCAAGCTGCTCAGCCTAAGCCCCGAGGACACAGGCTGAAGAGTCACAGACCCGGAGAGCAGGCAAATGTCATGGCACCGGGGAAACAAGCTGCTGAGTCCTCTCCTGAGGTAACAGAAGCCACAAGAGCCCCACACCTCTCTCTGCAACCCTGCACTCAGGCCTGAAGCCTGGAGCCACACCAATGACGGCACTCCAGAGGGACAGGCCTCTCTCAGAGAGCTGCTGTGCACACTGCCACCCAGGTCAGCGCCTCGGCCTGCTCCTGAGGACTCAGGCCAGGACACCTCAGGCCCAAGGCATGTCATGAATGGACTCCCGCAGCAGTTCCTTCTCTTAAAGAGTAACTCATTGAGACTAGCCTTGCTCCAGCCAGCGACATGGCTTTGGCTTATCAGGCATTTTCTTAAAACCAGGTTGGAACAACAATACCAGTGAAAAGGAAGAAGATGCCGGGCGCGGTGGCGCACGCCTGTAATCCCAGCACTTGGGAGACTGAGGCAGGAGGATCACGAGTTCAAAGTCAGCCTCAGCAACTTAGCGAGGCCCTAAGCAACTCAGTGAGACCCTGTCTCTAAACAAAATACAAAATAGGGCTGGGGATGTGGCTCAGTGGCCAAGTGTCCCTGAGTTCAATCCCTGGTTCAAAAAATAAATAAATAGATAGATAGATAGATAGATAGATAGATAGATAAATAAAGAAAGAAAAAAAAGAAAAAAGAAAAAGGGCTTGGGTGTAGCTCAGTGCTCGAGTGACCCTGGGTTCAACCTCCAATTCAAAAGAAAAAGAGAGAGAGACGCAGTTTCAATGTGTCCGATCCAACGTCATACTGCCTAGGGCCTACGAGCCCGGAAAGTGGACAGAGCCTCACCCCTCATAGCCACACAGAGCCAAGCTCCCAAAGCCTTCATGTGCAGGCTCCCCACTGCAGGGCGGCCCAGAGGGCAAGGGACACAGGGGCTGTGCAAGTTAATGATAAACTGGTCACTGGTCCTCAGCCTCTCGGCGGCCATGAAGTCATTTCATTTTCCCTCTGCAGCTGCTGAGTCCCCTCCAACCCCAGCCTGCACTCAGGCCCCATGGTGGGTGCCCACTTTCTTCACAGAGGGGCAGGAGACAGTGAGAGATGTGACCCAAGCCAGGCGCATCCTGAACCAGGTCTTCAAATGAGCATGGCGAAACTCAGACAGGAGTTGACACAACTGGAAAACCTTGGGGACACCACCTCAGGGAGGCTGCTGACTACAAAAGCTAAGCAAATTGAAGCAAATTTCTCCAAGCCCTCAGCAACTGACTAGTTCCGCTAGTTTCTCCTTCTGTCTGGCCGGCCCACAGTCCTGCTGGGCTTTCTAGAACTCAGTTGGCTCCAGGAGGCAACACTTTGAAATGCTGACGGAAGGAAGTGAGCAAGTAAGGCCCAGGAGGCCGGCACTCCTTTAGTCAGCAATGCTAGCTGGGACACCTGAGCAGACACCAGACTATTATTCCCTGCCACCTCACTGCATGGCCTGAGGCCCCATCTGCCCTGTTTCCTGCGTGTTCCACAGATTCCAAAGCAGCCAGTCACAGGGAATGGGCAGTGGCCTCACCTTGGCTGCTCCAGTCACCTGAGTACAGGTAGGCAAGGAAGAAGCAGCGGCATGGAGATAAGAGGCTAACGTGAGGCACCTATCCCTCAGACATCTTAAAAAACCCTGCCCGGCACCCACCTGTAACCCCAGCAACTCAGGAGGCTGAGGCAGGAGGATCACAAGTTCAAAGACAGCCTCAGCAATTTGCCCAAAGCAACTTATTGAGACTCTATCTCAAAATTAAAAATAAATAGGGCTGGGGATGTGGCTCAGTGCTTCAGTGCCCCTGGGTTCAACTGGTACAAATAAATGGAAAACGCTGGGGCTAAAGAAACCTGAAGGACATCATGGCAGCTGGGCCAGGTGGTCTGAGAACTCTGGGCACCTGGCCTACAGCCTGAATCTGTTTACCTCTGCTAATGCGCTGCTTCTCTCCAGACAGGATCCCGGGTGTGTCAATGATGCTGATGCTGTCCAGCACCGGGTTGGGCAGCTGGGCGCACATGAACCTGCATGAGAAAGGCCAGAGAGGGCTGTCAAGGCAAAGCTGAGGCTGCTCATGATGCCACAGGGAGGGCTTTCTGTCCTCCTGTCACCGCGCTGGCTTCCTTCCCAGAAGCAAGGAACCTAAGGAGGTGTCCTATCATCTTACTTTCCAGGGGTGGCCAGCAAACTGGAAGAACTTTTTTTTCTTTTTGGTGCTGGGGATGGAACTCGGCCAAGGCCGTGTGCAGGCTAAGCTGGTATCTACCCCTGAGCTGTGCCCAGCCCCCACCAAGTGGACACACTCTCTGCCTGGAAAAGCAGCAGCAGGCTCCAAATGACCCACACCAGTGCTTCTGTCACAGCTGCTCCCCAGCCACCGCCCTGAGTCCCAGAGTTCAACTTCCCAGTTGCTGACTTGTTAATGAAAGCCAAGAGCCTAGGTCACCACTCAGTTCAGGAGGAAACAGACGTTGACATGGGGACCCGGCCATTCCATATTACAATTTTCAACTACTTGGCTGGAGTCCCACACAACGAAGACAGATGTTCTCTTCCCAATGCTGCTGGGCCAGCGCTCCCCTTTCACCCAGCCGCTAGGACGAGGGGGCTGCAGAGGGCTACCAGCAGAAGCAGGGGGAGCACACAGGCTGGCCGACAATGAGGAGGCAGGCAGACACACCATGCTCTAAAGTCCAAGCGGGGCCACGACAGGCCAGGAACTCCTGTGGGGAGGGGTGAGCTAAGCTGCTCCAGTTCCACACTAAAGCTTAGAACTACCCAGAAGAGCAAAGGTGATCTCAACTGACTGCAGGACTCTTTACCAGACAAAGAAAAGACTCATTTAAGAATATCTCTGGGGCTGAGAATACAGCTCAGTTGATAGAGTGCTTGCCTCGCATGCACAAGGCCCTGGGGTTAAACCCCCGGCCCATTTAAAAAAAAAAAAAAGAACCTTTCTGAAGAGCCAAGCACAGAGGCACATGCCTGGAGTCTCAGCTACTCTGGAGGCTGAGGCAGGAAGGACTGTAAGTTCAAGGCCAGCCTGGGTAACACAGCAAGACCCTGTCTCAAAGTAAAAATAGCTGGGGATGTAGCTCAGTGACAGAGCACCCTGGGTTCAATTCCTAGCCTGCAAACAAAACCAAACCTCTCTAAAAAAGGTATTGTGAGCAAATGACATCCTACTGTCCTGTAGGACACAGGCACAGAGCTGCCCTTCCAACAGCAGGGAGGATTCAGGACTGATTTGATCTTCTTGTGGCCCTGCCCCCAAGTGACTGGTGGCCCACAGGCAGGGGCGAGAGGTGCCATCCACAAGTGCAACCAAGCAAAACCAGATGATCCACAGGGTGAGCAAACCTCAAACTTCATCCCAGCAAGGCCAGCACAAGTGCCCTCCGTACACCCATCCTGGGCTCCTGCTCAGGAAGGGCCTCACCGGAGAGGCTGACAGAAGAGGTGTGGAAGGAGAACTGACTCTGAGAAAGTATCCCGTCACATACATACAAATGTCCCTACAGGAGCCTGGTGAGTGAAGGCACATGTGTAGGACTCGGGAAGAAGCTGCTCTGCTGAGCCTTGGGAGTGTGGAGAACAGAAGGGCAGGTGGCAGGAAAGATGCAGGGTCCTAACGAGGTCGCAGACTGTCTTCTGCTGCCAGTGGGCGGCCTGGTTATGCAACAGGTTTTCCCCAGCCACTCTGAGTCTCCCTGATGGTGCCCTGTCTGGGTCTGCTCCGTCTCCATCTGATTGTATTCTTAGAGCAGACACTCAGAAGGAAAAGGCCGAAAAGTCAAGTTCATGACTCAATGGGTCCCTTTAAGAGTGCTGGGAGAGGCTGCAACAGCCACAGAAAAGCCCCTTTTGTTGCACCCTCCTGGGCAGGCAGCACCCTGTGTGCCACACATCCTGTCACAGCCCAGGCCTCAGCTCTAGCTGATACGGCCCCCTTGGCAGGCCCCCAGCTCTCAGGGACCCTCTGGAGATGAGGCAAAGCAGCGTGTAAGTGTGATTTCTGGGTCTGGTGGCACCCACACCAACAAAATGCCTGTCTGACCAAAACTCCTAAGCTGTTCCTTTTTCAGGCAGAGTAGCAGTGACCGAGGGCTTGTCTTTTTTTTTTTTTTTTTTTTGAAAGGGGTTGTAATCAGGGGGCCCCGGCCACTGGGCCACGTCCCCAGCCCTATTTTGTATTTTACTTAGAGACAGGGTCTCACTGAGTTGCTTAGGGCCTCGTTAAGTGGCTGAGGCTGGCTTTGAACTCACGATCCTCCTGCCTCAGCCTCCCAAGTCGCTTGGATTACAGGCATGTGCCACCACGCCCGGCTGAGGGCTTGTCTTAATGAGTGACCTCAACAAATCAGCTGGGCCCTCTGAGTCTCAGTCTCCTGAATCAATGAGGCAGGGGCTGCTGAGGTGGTATCCAGGATTCTTCCAACTCTGAAAATCTAGGTTTCCAAAGGTAGAAAATAGGTAATGTTGGGTTTCTCCTTTTTTTTGGTACTGGGGATTGAATTCAGGGGCGCTTAACCACTGAGCTGCATCCCCAGCCTTTTTAGTTTTTATTTAGAGATAGGGTCTCGCTGAGTTGTTTAGGGCCTTGCTAAGTCACTGAGGCTGGCTTTGAACTCGCAATCCTCCTACCTCAGCCTCCTACACCCCTGGGATTACAAGCGTACACCACTACACCTGGTGTAGGTTTCTCCTTTTAAAAAAGCCCTACCTGGAGGATTCAAAGCCAGCCTCAGTGACTTAGCGAGGCCCTAAGCAACTCAGTGAGACCCTGCCTCTAAATAAAATACAAAATAGGGCTGGGGATGTGGCTCAGTGGTGG